>BSBK01002717.1:262500-292500 GCA_027943335.1 Chamaecyparis obtusa | reverse complement strand
ATCCTCTGAGATTTAGCTCTCTTTGCTAGATGATCTATACTAGTTCCAGCATCAGTTGACCATCTACCACCTATAAATTTTTCCAATTTAGCATGTGTGCAATGTTAGGTATATATTTCCTTAAGATGGAAATATGAAATACATCATGAATTTGGGAAAGACTGGGAAGCAAAGCAAGTCTATAGGCAATTGGACCCACTCGTTCTAGGATCTCAAATTTTCCCACAAATCTTGGAGACAATTTTGACCCTTTACCATACTTAATAGGACTTTTCGGGGCCTAACCTGAAGAAATACCTTATTCCCAACTTCAAATTGATGTTCAATCCTATGTAGGTCTGCATAATTTTTCTGCCTGTCCTGAGCTGTAGATAGGTGTTCTCTGATGCGCTTAACCTGCTGTTCTAAATCCTAAAGCATCTCGGGACCTAAAAGAATTTTGTCCTCAAGATTGTCCCAGCTTAAAGGTGTTCTACACGGTCTTCCATACAAAGCTTGGAAAGGAGCCATACCTATAGAACTATGGTAACCATTGTTGTAAGAAAATTTGACCAGATGTAAATACTCTTCCCATCTATTTTGCATGTCCATCACATAGCATATCTTCCAAAATCTGATTGACACGCTTAGTCTGTCTGTTAGTTTCAGGATGATATGCTGAACTAAAGTTCAGCTGAGTACCTAATTCATGTTGTAAAGATCTCCATAGAGATGAAGTAAAAATTGAATCCCTATCAGATATGATCTTCTTAGGAATCCCATGCAGCTTAGCAACCTGTTCCATATAAATTCATGCCATAGATGCAGCATTATAAGTGGATCTTATGGGAATAAAGTGGGCAACTTTGGTTAACCGGTCAACAACAACCATAATGGCATCATGTCGCCTAGCTGAAAATGGTAACCCCACTATGAAATCTATGGATATGGTATCCCATTTCCATTTAGGCACGCTGTGAGATTGAAGTAAACCAGTTGGATGTTGATGTTCAGCTTTTACTCTCTGACACTCCAAGCATCTAGCCACAAAATTAGCAATATCCCTCTTCATACCCGGCCAGTAGTGATGCTACTTAAGATCAGCATGCATCTTCTTCACACTAGGATGTGCTGAATAAGGTGCCTTATGTGCTTCAATCATAACTAGGTTCCAAAGATCCCTGAGTTCTGGCACCATATATGCTGCCTCAGTAAGTCATCAATCCTTCAGTGCTCGATAGAGTAACCCTAAAATCTTCCTTCTAATACACTACCACTATCAATCACTAATTTGACATCTAAGTACCAAGGATCAGAACCAAATTCAGAAGTATTTCTCTCTTCAAGTCAATTGTGAGGGTCAAAGAAGAGAGTTCATGACGCCTTCTGCTAAGAGCATCTGCTACTTTATTTTCTTTTACCCTGAATATACTTCATTTTGAAGTCATACTCACACAAAAACTCCTCCATCTGCACTGACGTGCATTAAGATTGGGCTGTATAAACAAATATTGTAGACTTCTATGATCGGTATGTAGCTCAAAATGTTGACCAAGAAGAAATGCCACCGTTTGGTCAAAGCATGAATCACTGCTACGAGTTCCAAATCATGAGTAGGGTAATTATTTCATGATCCTTTAGTTTCTTGGATTCATAAGCAATGAACCTGTTGTCTTGCATCAAAACAGCCCCTAACCATCCAATGAGGCATGGTGCACACAACACATTTCTTAGAAGGATCAGGTACCACTAAATTGGTGCACTAGTCAAACATTCCTTAAGATGTTGGAATGATTCTTCACATTATCTGACCAGAGGAATTTCTTACCCTTCTCTGGAGAGAAGTATGGAATGGGCTATCTTTGAAAAATAGCCACAAATCTTTTGTAGTAGCTAGCCAGACCCATAAAACTTCATACTTCAGACACATTGGTAGGAGTTGGCCACTCTACAATTGCCCTGATCTTAGTAGAATCAACAACTATTCCATCTCCTATAATGATGTGACCCAAATAACTTATTTCAGTTTTGAAAAATTCACATTTTTCAGGATTGGCATATAGCTTGTTCTTGTGGAGACATTCAAAAACTGCCTCAAAATGCTACTCATGCTCCTCCAAGGAGTTAGAGATACCAAAATGTCATCAAGGAACACTACCACAAACTTATCTAAGCAAGTTCTAAATACTCCCTGCATCAAACTCATGAATATTGATGGTGCATTAGTCAACCCAAATGGCACTCCATGAATTCATAATGCCCATACCTTGTGCGAAAAGCTATTTTATGAATGTCCAGCATCTTGAATCCTTAACTGATGGTATCCAGATTTGAGATCACTCTTGGAAAACACCTTGGCACCCTTCACTTGATCAAACAAATCATCGATGCGAGGTAAAGGATATCTATTTTTTATGGTAGCTTTGTTTAGTTGTCTATAGTTGATACAAAACCTCAAAGATCCATCCTTCTTCTTGACGAAGATAACAGGTGCTCCCTAAGATGAAACAATAGGTTTAATAAGCCCCTTCTCAAGAAGTTCCTCAAGTTGAACCTTGAGTTCCACTAATTCTTGAGCAGTCATGTGGTAAGGAGTCTTGGAAATCAGTTCGGTTCCCAGAAAAAGATCAATCCTAAAATCAATTTCTATTTTAGGTGGGATTCCCAAAATCTCTATAATGAATACATCTGAGAATTCCTTCAAAATTGGATGATCTAAGCTAGTGTTCCAAGCAACTGGTTCTTCAAAATCATTAATAGAAATAGCAAACAATTTGCATCCCTTTTTTAAACATCTTTGAAGTAGCTTAGCTGAAATAGTTTTGACTGACATAGGCCTCTTAACACCTGTAATAATCTTGATGGTTCTATTATCATCAATACATCTAATAGTCTTCTCTCTATAATTGATTACAGCTTGGTGTTGATCTAACCAATCCATACCCAGAATAATGTCATAAGAACCTAAAGGAATAACCCTAAGGTTAACTATAGTAGTAAAAGCCTTAAATTGGACCTTACAATTTTCAGCTATAAACCCTAATTCAACCTTAGTCCTTGATGCTAACCTGACTTGCCATGCCAATTTAGCTTTACTCATAGGAATTCCACATTGCTTAACCAAATTGGAAGAAATAAAAGAGCCAGTGGCACCAAAGTCAAATAAAATAGAGATCTTCTTACCTTGGTAATTACCTCTAGCTTCAATCACAGTGTTATAATGATCTCCTTGTTTCTGATCCATAGTAGCAAAGATGTGATGATTCCTTCTAGAATCACCAATAGTAGCCTCAGAACCTGTGGCTTTAGACCTAACCTGACTATTGCCTCGAAGGGGACAATTCCATTGCAAATGCCCCAATTGCCCACATTGCCAACATTTTGCTCCTCTCTTGGTACTTTTATCTTGTGATGAGTTCACTGGAGGTGATGCATAACTGTTTTGTACACTCTAAATTAGTTTAAAGGACTTAGGTTTCTCAGGAACCTTAAAAGTCTTGTTTGATTTGGAAAACTTTTCAAACTTCCTCTTCTAAAATTTACCACTCGATCCACTAGAAACTGCCTTGAAATTGTCTTGATAAGGTTTCTGATTCTTCCCACCACTTTGAGCTGGTGGATTCACTAATCCTTTGGCTAAAAATCCTGACTTCAATTCTGTGAGCTTGGCTTGATCAGCAGGTTCTTTCACTATCTTAGGTTTGAAAGTTCTCACTTCTCCAATTTTAGGGTTCAAACCCCTAATGAAGTGTTGTACCAAAGGCTTATCATTCTCTAGCCAACTAGAATATTTCTTCAGTTGGAAAAACCTCCTCTCATACATTTCCACCATTGAGTTGCCTTGAGAAATACTGAAGAATTCTTCGGATCTAGTTTTCTGCCAATAATCCGACATGAATCTCTCACGAAATCTTTCTATGAAAAGCTCCCATGTAACCTGAGAGATAAGAATTCCAAGTTGCTCTAGTTCCATATTCCACCATATGGAAGCAAAGGATCTTAGCTACATTACGGTCCAATGAACCTTCACATTACCGTGATAATCATGGAGAATAAAACATCTTTCGATGTTCAAGAGCCATGCTTCAGCTTTAGCACCACCCTCTGTTCCATTGAAATATGGTCCTTTGAGCTTAGAAAGGTCTTTTAACTGAGTCCTGATAACAAGATCTTCTGCTACAGGGACTCGTATAAAATGAGCATTTGCTACACCAACTGGAACATTCTTCTTTGCTTCAATGTTATCCAACCTGAGGTACCTCTCAATCTTCCTGATCCATTCCTATTAAAGGATCAACTTGTTCATCACCAAGTACTCCTTGGTGACCTCATCCTCTTCCTTGGCCATGACCATGACCACGCCATCCACCCCTACCTTTTCCTAAATCGGCATCAACAGGGCCACCATGTCTTTGTGCTCCTCGTGTAACAGGAGGCATTCTTGAAATCCTATAGAAAAGATCAATAAAAACTCACTAACAGAAACATAATGATAAAACCCCTTTTCTTTTAAACCCTCAAGCCCTGAGTGTTTAAACTTTGGTTCTAATACCAAATGTAACACCCCATCTAATACTTAAAGCTAAAAGATGAAACCAAATAAGAAACAACCATAAACAAAACCACATAGAACCATAGTAATAAATTTGTTTTTTTTTTAAATTACAAACTGGAACATATAATCATAGTAACTTCTTCTAAAAGCTTTATAGTTTTCAACTGAATTACATCAGAGTAATAAGAATACTCTTTATTCAAAGACTTAGTTTCAAAAAACAAAATTTCCTTCTTTACCAATCCTTTACATTCTACGAATAATTCTGATAACTAATAACCAAGAAATGATCTACTTCCCATAAATCTTAACAACTGCTATCCACTATCACATACTCATTGATTTATCCATCTAAAACCTGAAAATCAAAATGAACACAAATACAAATTGCAAACAGGGCTTAGTCACACTAATTTAGATAACGGATCATCTCCAAAATTTTGCAACCATAAAAGTCAATATAATATAACAATTATGCAGATTAATTACAAATGTTATTGAAATCTAATAACATAATTACATTCTTTTTACACCAAAATCATCAAGCACTGTATCTCTTTCAAATAGAAATAAACTCACAAAGAAAATGACAAAGTAATGATACAATAGTTCATGGGTGTCCACATAAGGACCTACGCTATGTATCTGTAAGGAAACCTCGTAGTAATCCATTATGTCTGATGAAACCATAATGTTTTATCTTTTTAATTGAAACCCATATCCCTTGAATTTTTAATTATCACTTAATTAAACAACTGACAGAACTTCTTTCCCATAAGGATATAGACTAGTTTCAGTCACAACTGACAAAAATTCTATCACCACAAGGTACTAGACTAGTGTCAGCCCCCAATCTAAGGATCATACTTGCATTATCTCAAAACACTTGATCTAGCAATTAATGATTGAAATGAAATGAACTATATTACACCATTTCACTAACACTCCATTACTATTGCATCAATTTATAAAATTGAAACAACAATCAGAAATCCATTTAGATCCATGTTTCCATTTCCTTAACAAACATTCTTAAACATGATGTTTCCCAAAAGAAGAAAAGATCACAATACTTTATCCATCACAAATCCAATCAAATAATAATCTCCACATTAACTTAACATTATATCTGAAACTGTCCAATAAAATGTCCATATTGAAATCACGATTCCATTGAATAAAAAAGAACTAATATAACCATATATCAACTGAATCAACACAACACCCATCGCTTTTAACAAACATACAAACTTTCCATAAACCAATTTATTATAAACTAATTTGCTATACATCCTGCTCTGTTAATTACAAGTTCATACTTTTATATACATGTTGGCATATGTACATGTATACACCACGGCTTGTGTATACATATACATATCCCAGCAGGTATATATATATATACATATATATAATTCTATAAACATGTAATTAATAGTTTAGAATGATAAACATAGCATCTCTTATATACATGTTGGTGTGTGTACATGTATACACCATGGCTTGTGTGTACATATACATATCCCAGCAGTTATATATATATATATATATATATATATATATATATATATATATATATATATATATATATATATATATATATATATATATATATATATATATATATATATATATATATATATATATATATATATAACGTAACTCATCATTCAAAAAATTTCAAGCCCATAACTACACATTGATCAAAACCATACTAGTCATCTCCGTCCTATCAAAAACACATCTACCTTAATATACTACTGAATCTGTCGATTTCATAAAAGAATGACAGAATATTAAGAACCATCATCAACATTTAAACAAAATATCAAAGTGCTCTTCCTTACAGCCTGAAAATTATAATAATCAACTTTCCTATATACTCTTGGCATTTCCTAATGTCGATACAAAACTATATTTCACAGTGGTAATTATTTCTGAAGAATCATCTAGCTCTTAGTCAAGAATTGAGTACAACCAAGATATTCTCATTTTCACTATTGACTGAAATAGACAGTGACAAACACCCATTTGACACAACAAACATCGATACCAGATTTGGATTATAAAAGTGGTAAGAATACCTGATTTCACCTTAAGACCAAAGACTCTTACATAATGTAAACATTTTGTTGCTACAGTGTTCCTAACAACAGGAAACAGTACGAGAATACTGTTAAAGAAGCTTTTAAACAAACACACATCCTATGTTTCAAATTGCATTTATATGCCGGTTCTCATTCCAGATTAACCTCCTTAATACTGACCTAAGAAAAAGTAAACAATGACACAAAACACACTATGGAATAACCATATATCATCTGCAACAACTATAATCCCATAGTTCAGCACACACTTAAATAAAACACTGCCAACCTCATACTCAGAACAAAGAAAACCCATCAACACAATATGCTCGAAACAACATATTAATAACATGAATTTTAAATTCCTCCACTCAACATAAAATCCATTAACTAAATAAACTTCTTAATCCAACCAAGAAGAAAACCGGTTCATGACCGAGCTCACAGAGTATACAATCACAATACCTTCCATTCATCAACTCACTAACAATGAAACTAAACAATCTAATATTTCATTTGCAGAAAATAAAATGGAAATAGAGGATAAGGTGAGAGATTGCCCCTACCTGGTATTTGTGCGGGGAGGTAACCAAAGTTTGAAATGCCAAAGCTAGCCCCTACCTGGTGAGCTTCACTGTTGAACCATAATCTCAACCACGATGATCTCTTTCCACTGACTACCAAAGTGTCGTACAAGAGGGCCCACAATGCAAATGTAGAGATAATAGTATGAAACACAAAACTTCCTAAATGACCATGATCAGAAGGGTAAAACTTTTCGTGAAAAACCCTTTCCATTCCAAGCAACTTATCATGTAAGATACAACAAGAAAACAAGTCCATTACTAACTATTTACCCAAAATGTCACAGAGTAACATGGTGAAAAATGGAGTCATAATTCAACTGCAACTATTCACCAGAGCTAATGGTGGACATCAAACACAAAAATGAATTACATCAATGAGTTCATTCAATACAAACTTATCTCTTGCAGAAAACACAATACATTCCCTGCCAAATGTCCATCAAAATACAATCCCATAACCCACAAATAGCTTAAACCCCACTAACACCACTATGCGATGAAAGTGCATTTAAACCCTGCCATGATAAGTCATGTCTTCGAGCCAAATCATAAATAGGAAGACTTAGAGATAGATAATATACATCTATGTTAGATAACATTAGTCGATCTTAGGTTAAGAAAACTAACTTAAGCATCAATGATAACAGCACATTAACAATGCCAAAATACTAACACTCACCAAATTAACCTCCTACTAACATACACAATAGGGTATGCTAACTTAGATAATTCTTTAGTTTTAGCTAAAGAAAAACAACATAATTTCTAAAACAATTACTCATAAATATATGTATAAATATACATATATATATATACATTTATTTATTTGAACTCAAAATTTGATTAAAATTAAGTAACAACAATTTCTATAAACTGTCTGTAACATCAAGATACATTTATCCATAATAATAAAACCAATTCTAATTATGTTTAACATAAATATTTAGAATTCAAAGAAAACAATGAATCAATTAAAAGAGAATTGACTAACCATTTTAGTTGTCCTTATTTTCATAATCATACCAATGCTTGAATCTCTACTGAACTATCCAGTTCCATTAATTCAAAAGTCAGTCTATACCAATTCTGACATCAAAAAATCTTATTAAGCTACAAAAATAGACAATCTCATTCTTGGACCAGATTTTTCCTCCATTCCCCCATGGAGCTTGTTCTTTCTTTCACTATACATCTATTACCCATGTTCCATTCTCTATTATAGTTGTAACATCAAATAGATCCTCTCCAATGTGACCTTCCTTTTAAATTAGGCCTCCTAGCCCTGAAGTTACCTCTATTTATTTTTCTTTCACTTTGGTTATGATCCTGATTAGAGTCACCTTAGGAACCAAAACCATTCCATCTTCCATAGGTAAAATAAATTCTTCCTCTTTGTTGTCTCCCTATTCCTCTACCATTCTGGTCTTGTTTCCTTCTAAATTTATCCTCCACCTTGGATTCCAATTTCTAACACTTATGTTCTTTCCCAGGGGTGTGTAGATTCACCTCTTCCTGAATGAAAAACTTCAATCCATTTAGATATCTTTCCAACTTTTCTCCTTTGCTCTCCTTTTTCTTGGAGTTCATGCACAATTTTATGAATTATTCACTGTATATGCTCACATCCATATCATTTTGTCTAATTTTTTGTCTTCTACTATATTTGTACCTCATAATCTTCTGGTACATAGGCTTCCTTCACCAAACTTACCATCCTCTTCCAAGTAGACACTCTACTCTTGCCTTCCTTTTCTCTCTCATCTTGGATAAAATTCCACCATGTCAAAGAAGATCTTTTCAACTTTGACTTCTCTATCTACACTTTTATGTGTTCAGGAATGTCTTCATATTCAAATAATCTTGTGAGGGAGTCAATCCAATCTATGACCAAGTTTGGTTCCATCAGCCCACTAAATGCTAGTAGTTCTAATTTCCTATCCATAGTCCTCTCCATGGATTTTAGGGAATTTAGGAGGGGTATTTGGTCTCCAAGAACTTCCTCTTCTTCATGTTATGGGATCTCCTCATCATCCAATTTTCTATCACCTCCAAGGTCTTCACCACCCCTTCCTCTCATTGGACCCCTCATCTCATCCATCTTTTCCCTTACCTTTTTATTCTCTTCCATATTCTCTCTTACAATCTTTACAAGCTCCATATTTTTCATTCTTGTAGGTAGTTCTTTTTATACCACTCCATCTTCCATGTCTTCTCTAAGGTCCATACCCAAGGGTTCCTTTCCCTATCTCTAATACCACTTGATGTATATCCTTCCAATACTTAGGGTATATTATCCCCCAAACACACACTAATATCCATTAAGGATGGGTTTTACAAGAAAGACTCCACACCCTAAGACAAGTTCTCTAAACAATCCATGATGTCCACCAAAAGTATACATATAAAACATAAGACAAGGATCAATGGTTCCTTCATAATGTCTTCCTTCTCACTAAGGTTCTATGGACCTCTTTTGACATCAACTCACCCTCAAATGCCCACTTAAATAGGATGAGTCAACTCCAAATTGATTTGGTCTCAAAAAGGTTCAAAAAACCCAAAACATTTATTAGGAAATATTTATGAAGCCTCCTAATGTCACTTGCTTCACAAAATCCTTCTAAGGCTAGTAGCCCTAACAGACTAGTTTTAAAGATATAATCCAATTTTCCCTCAAAGGAATAAGAAAAAAAAACTCTATTTTTAGACATGCATTTTGGATCTACAAAACCTCCTAAATGAGTTTATTCTGGCTCTCATAACAAAGGACACACGAATGTGGTTTATCATAGACCTAATGGGGTAGTTAGGCCTTGGTTTATAAATTAACCACCCTTACTACTCACTTTTCCACCAAAAACGTGACATGATCATAAAGGGACCACCAAAATATCACTAAATCCAAAGGTACATCCTTTGGTTCAACACCCATCAACCAAAACTTCAACATCCACAGTCATACAGAAGGTGGCCACATCTAAATGTGTACCTAGGGCATGATATTTCCAATTGATCACTACATCTCTACAAAAAAATCTTTTGAAATCATAAAGTACAGTTCCCTAAATTAAATCCATAGAGAATCATCAAATTCCAATGGCGAATATACAAGTTATGGCCATTTGAACAAGACAACCCTAGAATTGTGGGCTTTTCAAACCAATGCCCAATAAAAATACACAACTTTTGTTATAAACCACTTCAATTCACCAAACCAATTGAAAATGAAATTTGTAAGAGTGAATAAAATTATCAATTCATTCTGAGATGTCAATTAATCTGTACCTATCTGTACCATGAGTAAAACACTCATTCTATAGGAAATGTGAATATTTTTAATTATTTGTAATGTTTCAAACTCCATACCATCATCATTCCCACTTTCAAAAATTAGGTGCTAGGATATAAATATTCATCATCAATGGTTCCTAACTACCATTTGAAAGTTGGAAGCCATTGGAATCAAAATGCACAAATTGACTAGAAATGTTGTCAAAATGAAAAATTGTATTATTGACAACATTTTCAACATTGCTAAAAAGTTGCATTCTCCTAGCAACTAGACCCCTCAAGACATGGATATTTAGTAATTTATTAAAAACATCAAAATAATCCTAGAAGGACTCTAAAACCCCTATGAAACATAACTACTGCCCCTTGGCTCATATGTACATGGTGTCTTATAAGATACCATTCCAGGATATTGAGTTATATATTGGGGAAAATCCTTATTATAAGCATGAAAATAAAACATAAACATATTACTAACTCCTCCCTCCTATCCTTCATGCATTCCTTCATCTAATTTGATCAGGGGTGGGTGCTCCTACACCAAAGGAAGAACTAAGATATTGACAACAAGGAAATCAGTTTATTAGTGGAGAAGAGAAACAAACTATTTTGTTAAATGTTTTAATTGTGGAACACCTAGACACCTAGCATCAAAATACAGAGAAGAAAGAAATGAAGTAATAATTAAACCATGGAGATCATCTATACTACCATGTTATATTTTCTCAAAGTTTGGTCATGCTAGATACTACTAAAGATATCGGTACACTACCACCTATGACACCAAATGAGAAAGGATTATAAATAAAGAACAAGTCAGAGAGAAAATGAAGAAGATATGGAGAAAGAACGTAGATGGTGTATCATCAATGTAAGACCTTATGTCGGATGATGTAGGGAACTCATCTAACAACTACGAAAGTAAGTAAAGTCTTAGGGACATATAATATTATTGAAATATTTGAGAAGTCCCTTAAATTAAATTTTGGTCTTAAATATTGATGAGCATAAAATAGATGCAATGATAGAAAAGTTGATAAAAAAGTATGAATAATGAGATTTTTATTAGTGAGCTGGGATCACTATCAGTATAAAGGCTACTTCCAACCTACAATAATTTTTTTAGCACAATAACCATTGGAAACCTTGTGATTATACATAACAACACTTATCATGAAATAGTCACATCCTAAAAAGCCACTACAAAAAACAAATCTTAAGAAAATATTATTGTGCATTGCACCAATTCATTCTATAGAAAAGATTCAAACAAATTGATTGAATTGTAAACCCTAGATACTCAAAATATTGGATTAGCAAAGGAACATATTAAAATCAAAATCATAGAGAGAATGGTACTAGTTGACAAACCCGAAGAGGATGAATCAAAATATCAGTTAAGTACTATAAAAATCACATATGTGAGCGGAGCTAGAGCATTGTCTTAAATACCATGTAGAGTCATGTTGGAAAAATATGTAAGATCATTTATTGAGTACAAAAAAATTGAAATTAGAGATGAAGATATACATATATCCTACAATGAATTATACAAAGAGGAAGGAATGTTGAATGAAGAGTATGAGCACCTAGAAACAAAGGACTAACATGTTAGAGATTTATCGATAAGCCAGTGTTGATTGTATATTTTTCATTAATGAAAATATATGGTATGCATTGTGCATTTTAGTTATATGTAGAAATCCTTATGCATATGTTGTATGGATATGTTAGCAGCATGATATCATAGTTGCAAAGGTTGATTCTAAGTCCAGACAGTTGTACAATTGTTTGTAATAGCAGTGTTCCTAGCAATGTTGCAAGAAGAGTTTTGTATGTAATTCATAGTATTGTTATGATGGAGCCTTGTGCATTTATTTTTGTGTTGTAGACATAATTATGAAGCTATGTTCATAGATGTAGAGTTAGTTGTATAGTTGAAGTTGAGTTATGATGTTTCTATTTTTCAGTTACAATTTCAGTAGATTATTTGTTGAGAGTCGAAAGTGATTTTATTGTTTCAGTAATTGCACCTATCATTATGGTATGTGTGTTTGGTTTCATGTTAGGGTATGGGCTAAGGTTTTTTGGTTAAGAGAGCATAACATATTTTATCTTGAGAGTAAATTTGGTGGAGCTGATAGTGTGAAGAGACGTGTCTAATAATATTGGGTTGCTCAATCTTATTTGTGTTGCGTGCTTGGTATAGCCATTGGAGATGTTGTTGAAGAGTTGTATTGTTTCATTAATATTATTTCAAGAAGGTTCTAACAGGCTGACTTGATTACATATTTTGGAGAAGGTTACTTATAGCCATTTAGTTTTGATCACTAAGTAAGCATCATGGAAAATTAGTAAGAAGGTGCAAAAGTATTGGGCTAGTAAAGCTATATCAATAATTAGTTGAAGATCTATGTGAAGAAGAAGAGAGTGTATTCTATTCATTGGAACTAATCAAGATAGAAGGTCTAATCCACAGTTCACCAAGAACAAGATATAGTGTATATCTATTGTGCAGAAGGTTGTAACCTTCACCATTTGAGCAGTGTGCTCTTGGAGAGTGTGTCCTCACCTTTAAAAGGGTTATTTATAAAAGACTCCTAATAGGGTCTGACCTTTGACTAGGTCACTATACTTCATGTATTGTAAAGATGAACTCCTAACATGGTTGTAAGATCTTCTAATAGGGATCATTATACTCTAGTGTTTTTTATAGTGAGTGCTAATTCCCACCTGGGTTTTTACCTATTTTTGGTTTCCCCGTAACCAAAATTATGTGTTGTGTTAATTTTTATCTTGTTGTGTATATGCTTAATCCTCTCCTGTACTAATTTGGATAAAGAATTGAATCTTGTAGATAACATATTCACCCCCCCCCCCCTCTTAGTTATCTCTTAGGACTATTCCTAATAATTGGTATCAGAGCCAAGTTCCTTAGAGAGAAATTTTAGTAGCTTGAGGTTGATCAAATGGCATTCTTTAGAAAATAAATGTTCACTCAAAATTCCATCTCCAAAGAAGTCCTTATCAGTACCTTATCTAATAGTGTGTTTTCAGATATCAAGAAAGAAGATAGATCCAACAAAATATGGAAGTATCTAGAAGACATGTTTGAAGGAGATATCCAAGCCAAGAATGCATGCATAAAGACATGGAAAAAAAGATATAACAATTTGGAGATGCTACCTAAAGAGAATAGAAGAGCCTATAATCAAAGAATTAATGAAGAAGTTGCAGGAATCAGAAAAAATGGTGGAGAGATTTTAGAAGAAGACATAATGGATAAATTGATGACTACTCTGACAACAAAATATGAGAACAAGATAAACATCCTAGATGAGACTATGCAGTTTTCAAAAGAATTCAAGAGAGAGACCTTAATCAACAAGATTTCAGCATTTGAGATATCAAGATTGAAGATAGAGCCTAAAAGTGAAACAACATTCAAAGCCTCAATCCATGGTAAGAAATATTTGAACACCTCTAGTAATTTTGATGATGAAAATGATGATAAAGAACTAAAAGAATTCATTGCTATGGTTGCTAAGAAAGAAAGAAAAAGAAAAAGAAAATATGAAGGTCAGTTACCATTTAAATACTTTTCATGTAACAAGATTGGTCATTTTGCATCTAGGTGTCCTACAAGAGTCAAGGAGTACACAACTAATTTCAAGCCTAAGTATATAAAAGAATGTTACTATGCTAAAGATGGAGTGACAAATGATGATTCAGAAGAAGATGGAATTGGATTTATTTCAATTGAAGATATAGAGAAAATGTTTGATGACATGGATATTGAAGATGAAAAGAAAGAAGAGCAAGCATTGATTTCACAAGAAGACATTAGTACAGACTAGAACATTGACAATAGTTGTTGACATCACATGACATGAGACAAAGATAGATTTGTACATTTAGATAAGTACAAAGGTGGCATGGTTAGATTTGGAGACAACACTCCTAAACCTATCATAGGTAGAGGAGTTATCACTTTGGATGAAAATGTTGGCATTAAACAAAATTGCCACTAGTGACAACACTTATTTGCATTCTGGGTGCAAACCGAGCAGACAGTGCAAACTGAGCAGACAGTGCAAACCGAGCAGACAGTGCAAACTGAGTAGATAGTGCAAACTGAGCAGATAGTGCAAACCAAGCAGACAGTGCAAACCGAGCAAACAGTGCAAACCAAGCAGACAGTGCAAACCAAGCAGACAATGCAAACCGAGCAAGTTAGTACAAACCAAGCAGGATAGTGTAAACCGAGTAACATCATGTCTACCGAGTCACCAGTATTTACCGAGTTCAAAACCTATCGAGTGGTTAGTATGAACCGTGCCTTCACTTCTACCGAGTGCATGACGATGCCGAGTAATGCAGTGGATGCCGAGTATCAGAAAGTCACCGAGTTAGTTTGCAGGAACCATGTAACCATACTTGGGTGGACTTAGTAGCACTTATGTTTATTTGTCAAGCCGACTTTGTAATTGTAATTGTAATTAATCATTTAAGACTTGTATATAAACAATGTTGTAAAAATGTCAAGATAGATATATAAGCATATATGTAAAAAAAAGAAAGAAAGGCAGAGATAAGCAAATTACAAAGGGCTTCAGCAGTATAAGGAATAGCAAAGACAAATTCATCACAGAAGGTGATCAGTACATCAGCGAATCTCAATCAGCAATCTAGTTGCAAAGCAAGAGATCTACTATTTCATCCTAACAGGTGAATCAGTACTAAATCCTTTAACCGGGTAGACTTAACAGTCTTTTTTAAAATCTCTTTACCGAGTGCATACTTCAATGTATGTTTGTAAATCCTTTAACAGGGTGGATTTAGCAATCCTTATTGCTCCTAACAGGGCAGATCATCTGAAGTGATCAAATTGTAAGCCTTAACCGGCCAACTTTATTCTGCAGTATTAAAGCTTTGTGGATTTCATCCCCATCCCAGTTTTACTTTCTTTTTGGAAGGTTTCTGGGTAACCAAATCTATGTGTCATTATTGTGAATGCTTTTAAGTTTCATGCTTTTTGTATGCAAAGGTTAAATTAAATTACATGTTAATACATCTGTAATTGAAAGAAAATTTGGAGTTACTGATTCACCCCTCCCCTCTCAGTAACTCAGTTAATTCCTGAATATTTCCAACAATTGTTATCAGAGCAGCATTGGTTCTCAAGATAAAGCTTAACTAGCTTGAGCAAAGATCCAGGACAATGGAGGTATTCAAACTGAACAAGGTGATTGAAAATGAAAAGCTAGATCTAGAAATGGCCATAGCTAAACTCAAAGAAGCAAAAGAACATCTTTCCCAATCCCTAAGAAGAAGGAAGGAACTTGCAAATCAGATGAATGATCAGACTTACATTGAAGAAAAGATTGAAGATCTTTTTCCCTCAAATAACTCAGATGAAGCAAACAATGCTATCAAAGAACTCCTAGAAAAGAATGGGTCTCTGCAGGAAGAAGTGAGAAAATTAAAAAGAGAACAAGAGCTACACTCTACAAGATTCTGTGAGATCTTGGAACAAAGAAACAAGTTGAAAGATGGATTAGATGGAAGGAACATTGAAGTCCAAAATAAAACCCTTCAGCTAGAAAACCTAATTGATCAGATCTCTCATACAAATGAGGAAATTCTGAATCTAAGATTAGAAATAGAAAGCACAAGAGAAGAACTAAGATCTGAAAAGGAAATCAATCTAAGATTGGTGGATGACCTAAACGCTGAAAAACAAATCAATGAAAGAATGCTGAAAAGTCAAGAAGACTTGAATCAGTTGTATGAGCGAAATCTTCATAGGCAAAAAGGAAAAGCAGGACTTGGATACAAAGGAGAAGGTGAATCTTCTAAGCAAGGTACTCAAAGGAATCAGAAACCTACTTGTAATCACTGTGGTAAAATAGGACATACTTCAAATAAATGTTGGAGCAATAAAAAGGTAGAATTCAATGGAAAATGCTACAACTGCAATCAACCTGGTCACAAAGCAAATGAATGCAGGGGAAAACCAAGATTCAGAGGTAATTGTCACAAATGCAACAAACAAGGTCACAAGGCATCCGAGTGCAGATCCAAAATATTCAATCCAGCAGAACAAATTATGAAAGCAATGTTTGGATGGGACTACAACACCTGGTGTAGATGTCATTACTATGGAGAATATGGACACATTGGCATGAATTGCATAAAACATCATCTAAGGAAAAGAGATACTACCGTAAGATGCTTCAAATGCACTAAACTCGGTCACATAGCCAGAAACTACATGAATGCTAGTGAAGTTGAAGATGGAAAGAAGAATGAAGCAATTAAGGTCAGGAAATAGGTGAGACAAAAATGGATTCCTAAATCTACCGAGCAAACCAGTCCAAGTAATGGAATGGGTGGCTCTACCGACTCAAACTAAATTTCCAAGAAAGCACTGGAATTGTATTCTCATAAACCAATCTCAAGCAGTTCCAGAACCGAATTTAAAAAAAAATAAATCTAAATCAGCATGCAAGATGCAGTAAGATCACAAGAAGGTCGGTATCAGTCTTTACCAAGCGAGGTCAGAGCAATATGAATTCTTGAGTTCACCGAGTTGTGAAGTCTTTACTGAGAAATTAATTCTTAGTGGGTGACAGTCTGTCAGAATTCATACCCTAATTTGTACTAAGCATTAATGAAAGAGTTGTAAACAAAAGGCAAGTAATCGAACTCATTCTTCACTGTGAACCTTTAGCACTTTGAGAGCAAAAAATTTCAAGAGCAACCCAGCGATTCAATACTTTTGTGAAAGGAATTTTTTGTGAGCTACCATGGCATCATCCAGCACCTCAGCGAAGAAAGGATCTGATATGTTAGTCCAAGGGGAATGGAAAGCAACAGATTTCAAGATCGTGCCTGCAATTGCAGCAGCCCTAGATCTGAACGGAGCTCAATCTCAGATTCCTCCTAAGGTACTACTTATTAATGATATCCGCAATCATTTCAACTGTTCAATTCATGAAATGGGGAACCTAGAATTAGATACTGTGCGTGAAGAACTATGTGTGGATGGTATTCTAAAACCCAAGCACAAACATCTGGAAGATAAAGGTTTAGTTCACATTGCACATCTACCTTGAAACTTTCAAGATAAATGGGTTAGATACATTCTCAGCCCTGTACATGATGGCAAGATTTGGCTTGAGCAACCCATAGAGATCACAAAGAAGATGATTCATCAAATCACTAGTCTTCCCATGTTGAACAAAGAAAAAACTACCAAAACCCTAGGTCGGACGGAACTAGAGAAGAAAACCCTAGCCGAGTGGGACGGTAGAGGCATGAAAGTTAGCAGCATTACCGATGCTAAACTGAAGTTTGGTACACACATTATTACCCATAATATTTACAGTTCTAGTCGACAGAATAGTGTCTCCTATGAAGCTATTGACCTAGCATACAAAGTGGTCAAGAATAACTTAACATTTGACCTAGCAGACTTATTGTTAAAGCAGTTTAACAAAAACATGGAAAGCATTCAAACTTCCAAAAACAATCCATGTAAGTTTGGATCCTTATTGGTCTGTTTATTCTTCTATGTTCAGAAATTCTTCCCTTCTAAAGGAAAAGTTGTATGGAGAAAAGATGTGCCAGCCCTTTATGAAATAAATGAATACATCTCAGAAATGGGTGAAAATTTTGAAAGCATCATGGATAATTATTTTGAGTCTTTCAAAGAGAAAATGAATGATAGATTCTGGATTCCACAGAAGTTGGTGGAAGATTACAAGGATGACATTTGTTTTATGGTGGATTGTGACAATGTATATATTCAAGCAGCTAAACCAAGGACTATATATGTAAAACCTCTTCCTTATGAGGTAAATATTGATGAAACCAAGAATATCATTGAAGCTCTTCTTAATCAGCCTATCAATCCCAAAGCTCCATATTTTGGAACATATGATGAAGCTAAGGTGAGAATTGAACTAAGCATAAAGTTTCCACAGGTGGTAAACAAAGGAAAGAAGAGGATAGCCAAAATGCAAATGATAACGGAGGACAAAGAAGAAAAAGATGAAGAAGAAGAGGAAAAGGATGAGAAAATAGAGGAACCAAAACCTACAAAGAAGAAAGGAAAGGTATTCATCACTAAGGCACCTAAGCCTCCCACTGCTATATTGACAAGGAGAAGTACAAGAGACAAGGTAGATAAAGACATAGTATTCAAAAGGCCTCCTCTAAACTTTCAAGAAAGGATCAAACTCTTTAGAGATGGATCAGGATCTGGAGTAAGTAACATAAAATCTTTTAAATATGAAACCAGATCAGAAACAGAACAGAAGGAAATAGAAGATGCTGTTATTGAAAAGATGGGACAGTGGAAATACTCTCCTGAAGAAATAGCCCCACAGGTTCTAGCAGTTCTATTAAATCCAATAAAAATGAGATGGAGCAATGCAAAGAAAACTATGATAGACATATTTGATCAAACCCTGAGATAGTTAATGCTGAGCTTGAAAAATGATGAAGTAAAGAAGGCATTGAAGGAAAATGAAAATAAGATAACACTAAGGTTCAATACCTGTTTGATTCTGATCAACAATATTGAATCGGTTGTGAAGGCTGCAAAGGCTACATGGAAAAACATATACCATCTTCACCAACTGAGTATTGAAACAGTCATAATAAAAGACATTGAAGATGACAGTGATGAACAAGAAGAAGCCATTGAGGTAGATGATACTGTGAGGATAGCAACAAAAGTCATTGCATCCCTTCCTACCTCTCTAGTAAAAGTTTCTACATCCAACCCGGAGACACCTTCAAGCATGGTTGTGACAACTTCAACATTTGTCCAATCATCTATAGCAACAACAGAAGCAACTACCATTTCTTCTACCGAGTTGCAGTCTCCCACATCATCAAGTTTTCCAGCAGTAAGTTTTCCAATTTTTTATTCTACAAGTGTAAATATTTTAAGCTCTCCAGTAGACAGTGTGCCAGTCTCTATAGCTAGCCCTACTATATCTATTGTCACTACTACTAAGGCATTAAGTACAGATAAGCCTAAGGCTCTACCGAGTATAAAATTTTTGGGTAAGAATATAGTAGAGGATATAGACTTAGATGAAGAAATAGAGATTCCAACATTAGATTTTGCAAATCTATCAGCGAACCAAATGCAAAATATAGGTGAGATCCTCCAAAGGAAAGCAAAACAAAAGAAGCTTAAAGAGGAGAGAGACAAGGAATATCAAATCATCAAGGATGCTAAGGACATTTTGTCTGATGCATTAGGTATTAAAGTAGACTCCTCCCAACATGTTTTGCTACAATTAGCAGAAGTAGTTAATAAATACAATGAGGATTCATCTGGGATAGAAAAGTTAGTTGAAAGAGCTAAGAAGAGATTCAACAATAAAGTGCTTGAGCACATTGCTCAGCACATAGCTATTAACCAAGTAGAATTGTCTTCAGTTTTGTCAAACATTGAATCTACCTATTCAAATGCTACCTCTCTTTTGGCCAGATTGTGCAATATTGCCGAGTTCACAAAGGATGTTAAGGATAAAATGAATAAAATGGATGAGGATATGAAGATTAGCATACAGAAGCTACAACTTGAACCAAGTTCAAGCTCTACTCATCACATGAAAATCTCATATCTATCAAATATGCAGTCAAATCTACTGAAAGAAGACACAAGAATCCGGTCCACACTGCTAGACATCCAACACATGATCCTTCCCATCATGAATACAATGTATAAGCACATTGAACATTCCAAAATATTGATTCATGACAATCAGTTCTCTATAGTAGATCACATGATTGAACTCTCTGTAGAAGTCCAAATTGCAATCCAAACATGCAAGATTATGCAAGAAAGTTAGGACAGAACCCTGGCACTAATAATGAAGGTACATTCTGATTTTCTATCAAATTTTGGATTCTCTCTGTAAATAACTTGTATATACACCTTTGGCATTATCATCAAAAAGGGGGAGATATGTATAGAGGGAGATATATGTATAGAAAAAGATTTGTATAGAAATAGTTAGCACATTGAAAGGGGGAGACAATGTATAAAGCCCTATAACAAAGACAAATTTTGAAAAATCAAAATAAAACTTAGCATGATTCATGTATATAAGTTTTGGCCAATAAGTGTTTTTGTCACTAATGCCAAAGGGGGAGATTGTTGGCATTAAATAGAATTGCCAGTAGTGACAACACTTATTTGCATTCTGGGTGCAAACTGAGCAGACAGTGCAAACCGAGAAGACAGTGCAAACCGAGCAGACAGTGCAAACCGAGCAGACAGTGCAAACCGAGCAGACAGTGCAAACCGAGCAGACAGTGCAAACCGAGCAGATAGTGCAAACCAAGCAGACAGTGCAAATCGAGCAGACAGTGCAAACTGAGCAGACAGTGCAAACTGAGTAGACAATGCAAACCGAGCAAGTTAGTACAAACCGAGCAGGACAGTGTAAACTGAGTAACATCATGTCTACCGAGTCACCAGTATTTACCAAGTTCAAAACCTATCGAGTGGTCAGTATGAACCGTGCCTTCACTTCTACCAAGTGCATGACGATGCCGAGTAATGCAGTGGATGCCGAGTATCAGAAAGTCACCGAGTTAGTTTGCAGGAACCATGTAACCATACTTGGGCTGACTTAGTAGCACTTATGTTTATTTGTCAAGCTGACTTTGTAATTGTAATTGTAATTAATCATTTAAGACTTGTATATAAACAATGTTGTAAAAATGTCAAGATAGATATATAAGCATATATGTAAAAAAAAGAAAGAAAGGCAGAGATAAGCGAATTACAAAGGGCTTCAGTAGTATAAGGAATAGCAAAGACAAATTCATCACAGAAGGTGATCAGTACATCAAAAAATCTCAATCAGCAATCCAGTTGCAAAGCAAGAGATCTACTGTTTTATCCTAACAGGTGAATCAGTACTAAATCCTTTAACCGGGTAGACTTAACAGTCTTTTGTAAAATCTCTTTACCGAGTGCATACTTCATTGTATGTTTGTAAATCCTTTAACAGGGTGGATTTAGCAATCCTTATTGCTCCTAATAGGGCAAATCATCAGAAGTGATCAAATTGTAAGCCTTAACTGGCCAACTTTATTCTGCAGTATTAAAGCTTTGTGGGTTTCATCCCCACCCCAGTTTTACTTTCTTTTTGGAAGGTTTCTGGGTAACCAAATCTATGTGTCATTATTGTGAATGATTTTAAGTTTCATGCTTTTTATATGCAAAGGTTAAAGTAAATTACATGTTAATACATCTGTAATTGAAAGAAAATTTGGAGTTACTAATTCACCCCTCCCCTCTCAATAACTCGGTTAATTCCTGAATAGTTCCAACAGAAAAGAATAATACTAATGATGTTCTATATGTTGATGGTTTGCAACATAACCTACTTGTTAGAAAGTAAATTCCACCAAGATAACTAAGAGGGGGGGGGATGAATTAGTTATCAGATAATTATAACTTTTATCATCTTCAATAGTATTAAACCATATAAGCAATATAATCACCAACCATAGAAAGATATTCATACACAATTACACAATAACACAAGATATGTTGACTAGGGAACCTCTTGATCAAAGAGTAAACCCCGGTGGGAATGATACCCAAAAAAGATGTACAAATATGAATATTCCTTGTGAAAGGATGGACTCTCTTAGGAGTCTTATGAAATACATTCAGTACATATAAATCCTTGTTAGGAGATTTTGAATCCCTGTTAAAAGATTCTAACCCTGTTAAGAGTTATGGAAGACAGAAGGACCCACTGCCCAAATAGCTTCAGGTTAAGATCACTGAACTCACCATCCAAATAATCTTTGCATTATTCAATAGAATAATATGATACATTTTCTCTGACTGTGCCAAACTGCACTCACTACTACATCAGATCTCAATTCTAGATCTTTGTACTTCGCATGTCTTCCTTCACAATTTCGCTCTCATACTTAGCTCTTTTCTTCACTTCATGCATATCGCGTCACACATCAACATTACAAAAAGGAAAAATATTCCTTCCTTTATACCACACTCAAATAATTACAAATGAGTCGGCACACAATTACAAAATAAAATATTTCACACGCTACACCAAAATTACATAAAACTATCGGATGCCAAATACAATAAATCTTCACTCATGTGACTTCAAATTTTGTGCTGTCATCCACATCACTATCAATGTGTCTTTAACTTCCCTTTAACTACAAAAAGCTAGATTCTATCCTGATTAGGAAATATCATCCGTTTGCCAAAAACTGCTACTCAGGAACACTGCCTGAATACTACTTCCACCAAAATGATCATAACTTTCATGAATAAAATAATTACTATCTATGATCTTAACCATAAAAATATAACATATCAAAGAGTATATCCTCAATGTTGCATAGCTCCAACTACAATATCCGCTGTGCGCTAATCAAAACATTGTCTTCTTCTCTGCAAATCTTTGGTAAAACACTATGTTGACATCAATGACAATCATAGTCATGAATGCAACAAAAAATGCTATAGAATGGGTGTCAAACACTTTAGCATTCATTCCTAACAATCTCCCCCATTGGCATTGATGGCAACATAAATGAAAAACATCCAATGTTCCAAAAATCCAATACTGCAACACTGCTTCTTCAAATTCTCTTTATCAATCAAATCTTGCTTTGTTATCCTTTTCAGTTCTCTCATATTGTTTTTCATGCATACTTCTCCCCCATTGACATCAATGATAGAAATTTCATCACTATGTCAACAACAACTCAATGTCAAAAGACACTATTTTGAAGAATTTTTATTTTTTTTACTAGAGTCCTCATGACTCAGCTCAGATACACATACTCTCCCATAGAGGAAGTACCAGCATCCAATCCAAAAGAAAGATAGGGCTCATATATTACTAGATGGATGCAATCAACTACATCATTACTCAAAAGTAGGCTGGGGTATAACCCCAAGCATACCTCTTAGATATTCAAATGTATCCTTAGGTAAAGGCTTTGTAAATATATCTACTATCTGTTCCTTTGTGCTTATGTACTCCAGTCTAACTTCTTTCTTAGCAACTTTCTCTCTTACAACATGATACTTGATCTTTATATGTTTTGTCTTAGAATGTAGTATAGGATTCTTAGACTTACTGACTGTACTAGTGTTGTCACAATGTATAACAATAGGTTCAAAAAATTTAATTCCAATATCCTTCAGCATCTACTTCATCCAAATTATCTAGTTACAATTGTTTGCTACTGCTACATACTATGTTTCTACGTGCTCTATGAAATACAATTCTACTTCTTGCTTAACCAAGAAACTAATCTTCCTCCAAGGAAAAATGCTCCTCCACTGGTGCTTTTCTTATCATCAATACTGCCTCCCCAATCAGCATCTGTATATGCATATAAGGTAAAGTCATCAAATTTTTCATACCACAATCCATAGTCCATTGTGCCTCTTAAATATCTCAGTATCCTCTTTACTACTGCATAATGTGATTCTCTAGGTTCAACTTGAAATCTTGCTACAATTCCAATTGAATGTGCTATATCTGGTCTTGTGTGTGTTAAATACTACAATCCTCCAATCATGGATCTGTATTTCTTCTGCTCAACTATCAATGTTTCATCTGTGCTAGATAACTTATGTTTAGTTACCATAGGTGTTCCAACTAGTTTATAGTCCTCCATTCCAAATCTTTTCAACAAATCATTCAAGTACTTTGTCTGACTTACAAAGATACCATCATTGTTTTGTGTTATTTGTAATCCCAAAAAGTATTTCATCTCACCAATCATACTCATTTCAAATTTAGTCTTCATTTCATTAGCAAATTTGTCACTAGCCTCATCTTCTCCTCCAAAACTAATGTCATCAACAAAAATAACTATAATTAAGAAACCATTTTCAATTTCTTTTGTGTATAGATTGCTATCAGTTGTTCCTTTAGCAAATCCTAATTTTAACAAATACTTATCCAATCTTGCATAACAAGTTCTAGGTGCTTGCTTTAGTCCATATAATGCTTTCTTTAGTTTACATACCATGTCTCCTTCTTGTGTCAAAGGAAAACCTTCAGGCTGCTCAATGTAGACTTCTTCTTCCAATTCTCCATTTAGAAATGCTAACTTCACATCCATTTGATACACTTTGAATTTCTTAAAAGCTGCATAGGCCAAAAACATTCTTACTGCTTCAATTCTTGCTACTGGTACAAAATTTTCTTCATAGTCAATCCCTTCTTGCTGTGAGTATCCCTTACATACCAATCTTTCTTTGTTTCTTACAACTTCTCCTTGTTCATTCATCTTGTTTCTCAATACCCATTTAGTTCCAATTAGATTCTTGTCTTTAGGTCTAGGGACCAGTTCCCATGTCTTGTTCTTTTCTATCTAATTTAGTTCTTCTCTCATAGCATTAATCCAATGTTCATCTTCACAAGCTTCACTAGTAGATTTAGGTTCAATTTGAGAAATCAAACATAAATGTATCTTATTCTGAGTCAGAACTCCTCTATCCAAAATTTGAATAACTTGTTCAATAGGATGATGTCTTGATAAATACTTCTTCGGTGTCATAGTCTCAGATCTTGCTTCAACTATAGCTTCTTCTCTAGATTCCTCTTTGATTTCTTCAACATGACTTTCATTCAACAATTCACTATTAGTTTCATAGAATAATTTAGTAGTTTTAGTGGTAGGTTTAGGATGAGCTTCTTCATCAGATTCATAATCAAGCATTCTTTCCTGAATTTTGAACTTTTCATCAACTTTAACATTTGCACTCTCAACAATATTTTTAGTTGTCTTATTGTAACATCTATATGCTTTTCTCTTCAAAGAATATCCAAGAAAAATACCTTCATCACTTCTAGGATCAAACTTTCCAATATCATCATCTCTCTTTATATAACATTTGCTTCCAAAAATTCTAAAATATTTAACTGAGGGTGCATGTCCAAACCATAATTCATAAGGTGTCTTGTTTGTGTCTACTCTGATTTGTACTTTGTTCATTGTATATACTACTGTATTCACTACTTCTTTCCAAAGTGTCTTCGCTAAATCATTCTCAAATAACATATCTCTTGCTGCTTCAGTCACTGATCTGTTTCTTCTTTCTGCAATACCATTTTGTTCAGGTGTTCTAGGGGCTGAAAACTATCTCTAAATACCATTCACTTCACAAAAAAGTGTTAAACTCTCATTCACCACCTATATCAGATCTCAAACATTTAATCTTCATTCCATATTCATTCTCAACTTTGTTCTTAATGATCTTAAACTTATCAAATGCTTCAAATTTTTCTTTTAGAAATGCAATCCATGTCATTCTTGTAAAATCATCAAGAATCATAAAATATCTTTCTCCATAGAATCCTCTAGTCCTGGTAGGACCACTCGAGTCTGTATGAACAATCTCCAACTTCTCTACCAATGTGAACTTCTTACTAGGAAATGAACTTCTCTTCTACTTGGCCATCACACATTCTTTGCAAATTATGTTAGTAGGCTTCATAATTTTAGGCAAATCCCTTACTGCAAGTGTAGTACTGACTTTCACAATATTATCAAAGTTTATATGAAAAAACCTTCTATGCCATAACGAACTGTCATTAATCTTAGTAATCAAACATGTCATCTTAGTAGGATTCAACTAAAATACATTACCTCTAGTTCTAGATCCTGTTCCAATCAGATTTCCCTCTTTATCCTTTATCACACAAGTTTTCTCAGTAAACCAAACTTGATATCCCTTATCAACTAACTGTCCAACACTCAAAAGATTATGTTTCAATCCATTAACAAAGTAAACATCATCAGTATTAGTTTTTCCATCAAGAGTAATAGATCTTATATCTTTAATCAAACAAGGTGCATTGTTACCAACTCTAACAACTCCTCCATCGTAATTGTTAAACTTCATGAACTTTTCATATATCTAGTCATATGATGTGAACAACCACTGTCTATAATCCAATCAGCTTTCTTTTCAACTTGGGAAACTAAGCCTTTTTCTTCCTTAACATTAGTTTCATAATTTTCTTCTTTAATTGCTACAAATCCTATTTCATCATTATTCTCAGTATCACTTTCACTTAAAGTTCTTTCAATACTAGCTTCAAGGTCTTCATCATTAGCATAGTAACATTCCTTAGATCTTCTAGGCTTGAAATTATTTATGTACTTCTTAACTCTCTTAGGACATTTAGATGCAAAATGACCATATTCTTGACAAGTCCAACATTAAAAAAATTTCTTACTGTCTGGTTCTCTTTTCACAAGCAAGACAATACCTTCTTCAATCTTCTTATCTTCTTCAATTCTAGATCTATTGCTACTAGCATAATCTCTGCTCACATTGATGCTTCTAGATAATGTGGGGAAAAAACTAAGAGCACTAAATGTTGTCTCCATTCTAGGTAAGTCTCCTGATAACCTTAGGTTCATCTTTGTTGCTTCCTATCTTCCAAGAAGAGTTTCTCTTGTAAAGTTCATAGTACAAGGTATAACTTGTTCAATCATCTGTGTTGTCTACTTAAATACAGGAGTCAATGTCCTCAGAATTTTCTATATCACTTCATTCTCTATCTTTGTTCCTCCACAAGATTTTATCCCTGCAACAATTTCTGACATTCTACTAATATAGCTTCTAACAAATTCATCTTCCAACATTCTTATATCTTCAAATGCACATATCCAATTATGTAATCTAACTCTTTTTGCATGTTCATCACCTTCAAAAGTAGAGTGTAAAGCTTTCCAAATTTCATGAAACTTTTTCAAACATTTTACCTGGCTATATTCATTCTTCTGAAGTGTTGTCAAAAGTGCTTCTCTTGCAAGTATGTTACACATAAATAGATCTCTCTCATCATTAGAGCATGTCTCAAGATCATCTTCTTCAATGATAGTCTTATCATTCTTTGTAGTCAACCAATAACCTAGTCCTAAACATAGTAGGTGTGTCTTTATCTTTTCTTTCTAGCTGTCAAAATTTACTCCATCAAACTTGGGGCTTTCTTTCCTGAAATTCACCATGGATCTCCTTAAGCTGTTAAACTTTTCTTTCAAGGACCTTTTGCTCTGTTACCAATTGTTAAAAAGTAAAGTCTACCAAGATAACTAAGAGGGGTGGTGAATCAATTATCAAAAAATTATAACTTTTATCATCTTCAATAGTATTAAACCATATAAACAATATAATCACCAACCATAGAAAGATATTCATACATAGTTACACAATAACACAAGATATGTTAACTAGGGAACCTCTTGATCAAAGAGTAAACCCTAGTGGGAATGATGCCCACAAAAGATGTACTGATATGAATATTCCTTGTGAAAGGATGGACTCACTTAGCAGTCTTATGAAATACATTCAGTACATATAAATCCTTGTTAGGAGATTTTGAATCCCTATTAAAAGATTCTAACCCTATTAAGAGTTATGGAAGATAGAAGGACCCACTACCCAAATAGCTTCAGGGTAAGACCACTGAGCTCACTATCCAAATAATCTTTTCATTATTCAATAGAATAATATGATACCTTTTCTCTGACTATGCCAAATTGTACTCACTGCTACATCAGATCTCAATTCTAGATCTTTGTACTTCGCATGTTTTCCTTCACAATTTCACTCTCATACTTAGCTCTTTTCTTCACTTCATGCATACCGCATTACACATCAACATTACAATAAGGAAAAATATTCCTTCCTTTATACCACACTCAAATAATTACAATTGAGTTGGCACACAATTACAAAATAAAATATTTCACACGCTAAACCAAAATTACATAAAACTATCAGCTTCCAAATATAATAAATCTTCACTCATGTGACTTAAAATTTTGTGCTATCATCCACATCACTATCAATGTGTCTCTAACTTCCCTTTAACTAAACAAAGCTAGATTCTATCCCGATTAGGAGATATCATCCATTTTCCAAAAACCACTACTTAGGAACACTGCCTGAATACTGCTTCCACCAAAATGATCATAACTTTCATGAATAAAAGAATTACTACCTACACTCTTAACCATAGACATATAACATATCAAAGAGTATATCCTTAATGTCGCATAGCTCCAACTACAATATCCCATGTGCACTAATCAAAACACTCTCTTCTTCTTTGCAAGTCTTTGGTAAAACATTGTGTTGACATCAATGACAATCATAGTCATGAATGCAACAACAACAACTACTACAGAATGGATGACAAACACTTTAGCATTCATTCCTAACACTAATGAGTGTTGGACAGTTACTTGACAAAGGATATCAGTTGGAATTCAAAAAAAATAAGTGCATCATTAATAACAAAGGAGTAATGATTGCATCAGGCTCAAAGACAAAATAAAATTTTTTTCAGCTTAATTCAAAAGCAAGTTGTTTTGTTGCAAAAGTAGATGATAGTTGGTTATGGCACAAAACACTATGTCACATCAATTTTGGAAATATAGTAAAGATAAGAAATGTAAATGTAGTAAGAGACCTCCCTAGTATTGCAAGACCATTTGATACAATGTGCAAGGAATGTGTGATGGGAAAGAATGTAAAAAACTCATTCAGAAGCAAGCAGAATTCAACAAAGAAAAAATTGGATATAATGCATATAGACCTATGTGGACCAACTCAAGTAAGATCATACTATGGTGAAAGGTAATTTATTTTGTTTGTTGATTATTATTCTAGAATGACATGGGTTGTTCTTTTAAGAGATGAATATAAAACATTTGAGAAGTTCAAAATATTCAAAGCTAAAGTTGAAAATGAGTCTAGATTAAACATAAAATGTCTAAGATCAAATAGAGGAGGAGAACTCACTTCTAACAAATTTTATGATTATTGTGAAGAACATGAGATAAAGAGATAGCTAAGTGCACCTAGAACCCCTCATTTTAATGGAATTGTAGAAAGGAGAAATAGGATCATACTTGACACAACACTCACTATCATGATTCAAGGAAAAGTTGCACACACCTATTGGAAAGATGCAGTTAATACTAGAATCTATACTATCAACAAAATTCAATTAAGGCCAGGTGTAGACATGACACCCTATGAGCTATCGTTTGGACAATAAAATACTTTAGAGTCTTTAGAAGCAAGTGTTACATCAAGAGAGATGATGGTGCTGGTAAGCTTGATGCAAGAAGAGATGAAGGTAATTTTCTTAGTTACCCTACTAAAAGAAAATTGTATAGATGTTTTAACTTGAGATTGAAGAAGATCATTGAAAGTGCACATGTAAATATTGATGAAAATTTTATGATTAAAGAAAGATTCCATGATTATGTACCTATTATCGAAGAAGAACCTAAACCTATTAATAAAGAAGAAGATGTTGAAGAAATGTTTGACAACATTGATGTATTAACTAGTGAGCCTGAACTAAGTGAAGAAGAATCACATAATACATATGAGATATTCACACATAATGCTCCAAAATTCACATCTTCA
>BSBK01002717.1:0-257500 GCA_027943335.1 Chamaecyparis obtusa | reverse complement strand
ATTGTTCTTGAAAGAAATGTATTCTTATTCAAAGATATATGTTATGTGTTCATGATTGAAAACAAGGATGAAATAGAATGCTTCATTTCCTTACTACTTATTGTATTAAGATCAATGGAAATAGATGCATGTATTAGTTTTATTTGAGAAGTTATTTGATGATTTAATATGTGTCAATGCACATCAAATTTGTTGGCAACAATAAAATGGAAAGAGGAAATGCATTAGTCTTGTTAAATAGCATAGAAATGTAAACTTTACTATGTGAGTGTAAAAATGATTGAGAAAATATGAAAAGTAATTAAATTAAATGATCATTCTAACATGTTAGGTTTTAGAAGAAATTCATCCTCTCTTTGTGTGAAATCTAAATCTAAATTACCCCCATTTGACAATTAGAAATAAGGAGAAACATACACAAAAAAAAAAAGACAAGTGCAAAAGCAAAAAAAGGGGCAAATAGAGACCTACAAGTCTCTGGAAAATGTATGGGAAAAATTCCCATAAATTTTCCTTGCCACAGTCAATATTTTATTAAAAAAAACAAAAAACTTCCACTTGAAAATAATAATAATAACCTATGCTTAAACAAATATATATGGTCTCACCTTTTCTTTTAGATGTGGGACCCACTTGGGTTACCACCTCAAAAGGGTCCCCTCAAAAGAAATGAAATTGTTTACACAAAAAAATAATAATAAATAAATAAATAAATTTTAAAACAAAATTTATCTATTCAAGAAAAGAACACCTTACAAATACTTTTCGCATGTTATAATGAGTTTTAAAAAAAATAATTTTAAAAAATATACAAAAAAATTTATTAAGTGGGGGGGGCCATGGGCCCCACATCCTACCCACTGCCATGATAGAGGACCTTGCTGCAATAGGGTACTATTGTCGGATGGCAATCAGCCCTGCTATGACAAGACTATTATCGTGGGACAATGGGCCCTGCGGTAGCAAGGTACCGCTGCCAACAACAGCCCCCACCGCCAAGTTCCCTTTGGGACTTAAAATAAACTTGCGGAAGGTTTTAAATTTTGATTTTTTGAATTTTTTATTTATTAATAAATTTACTTATTAATAAACATTTTTATTTGATTTTATTTTATTTATGGGTAATAGGACAAAGCCAAGATCAACAAGGGGCTCAAGAAGACTTTAACCCAAGACCTCCCAATTGAGAGGCTCACAACTTACCGTTGCGTTGTGGGGTGTTCCCCTTTATAAACATATTTATTAATTAATATATTATATTTATTTATTAATTAATATATTTATTAATTAATATTTTATATTTATTAATTAATTAATAAATTTGTTAATTAATATTTTATTTTATTTTTCATTTAGTTTAATTAAATTCTTCATTATTAGTTAATGGGTTTTAATTTAATTAGTTAATTTGTCAATAGTTTTATAGGTATTCTTTAACTAATGATTTTAATTAATTTAATATGGTATTGTTATCATATTTGCTTTATAAATGGGTTAGTATAGTTATTTTAAAATTTTGTCTGAATGAAACGTATAGTTGAGTTCAATTTAATTCATAATAAGTTTTATTAATTTGTAAAAATTAGTTAAATTAAGTTAAGCTTATCTTTTAGTAAAGAACTATAGTCTAAGTTTACTTGCTATAGCATGAATTGGGTTTTAACATCTAGTTTGAACTACATCCTCCATCAAGGAGGTTTAGTTGATTAATTCTCTACGTAATCCATTCAGGTCAAGTTATTAGTTGGTTACAATAAATACTTCTTGAAAACATGGTTTCAATACTATAGTCCTAATTAGCACCTCAAGGTTTATGGACGAACGAATCTTGATCGGTTATTATAGAGGTTGCCATATTAAGATTCTAAATATAAATGAATGTAATACTAAACTTATAGGTTAATAAATTTTAAATAAGAAATTACTATGAACTTAATCTAATGGAGTTAACCTTCTTGAAATCAAATTGTACTTTCTGAACGTAGATTCTCATGGCCAAATATACTGCGTAGATGAGGTCATATCCTCATGGGAGTGGCATTTGAGCATTCCATTTTTAGGACATTTATTTAAGGACTTAGTTGAAATGATCGACTTGATACTCCAACTAACTTAGTAAACCTATGCTAATTCCTTTCTAATCCCATTGATTTTCCCTCTGGTCAAAAAAAATTCTTGTGTTTTTTGTGTGTTTATTTCTAGGCATGACATTTGGTATCAACGCCAAGTTTCAAAATTGAAATCTAAACCCATTATGTTTCCACTCACCTAAACTTAAAATTTTGTGTAGGATACCTGCCATCACATGAGTTGGTCAATGAGGAAGGGGTCATAGAGCTACATATGTTGGGGCAGGGCAGGGGGGGTGGACCACCTCCACCACCTCACAACTCTAACCAGGATATCCTAGACATCCTCCAAAATCTGATTGGGGTGATTCAACAAAGACTACCACCCATAGTCCCACAGCCAAAGTAGTATATCACCGAAAGTGAAGCACAGATCCCAGGAGATGATAGAGAAGTTGGAAAAGAGAGGAGTAGGAGTCCTCCACCCAGGATTTTTGAGGGTCATGGTGATCATGAGGGTGAGTAAGTTCATCAATTAGAGATACCACCCAAGTATGAGATATGAGTTAGAGAGAGACCCCCTAGAGATGTTGGAGATGAGATCCGAGAGTTATTATGACTCTAGCCAACCTTTTTTCTGGGATCCACTAACCGGTCAGTAGTAGAGGCCTAGTTACAAAGTTTACAATGATGCTTTGGATTGCAACCTTACAGGAGCACCTAGGCTAGCCTCCATGGTTAGTGAGTTTTTGGCTTGTACTTGACTCTAGCCAAGTCAAGAAGATATTATAGGTTGTTTGAGGACCTTAGTAGGTCTCTTTCTATGTTGGCTAGGTGAGTTAGTCATTAGGACTAAGGTCACAATAATATCCTTTGTTAACTGTTTATTTAATTTCATAATGTTAGAAGCTTAGCTTAGGTGAGAGTCTTAAATGTGTTCTAACACATCTTGTTGTTATAAATATGCCATAAGGTTATAAATGGCTTTGGATCCTCAAGACATAGGAGGTTAGAATTCCAAGAATATAGGAACATGGCATATGTCAAATGTTCAAAAGAAGTTGTCTTCAATTTTGCAATTATTACAAAAGAGTGCATGCCATCTAGGTATCTTTGGATTCCCTAAGTTATAGGAGGTTATGCTCAACCAAAAAGACCTAGAAATAATTAAATGGAATCTAATGCTATGGAATACTTGAACTCCAAGTTTCATTATGCATTGTAATAGTTTTAGAGAAAGAAAAGAGAGCTCTGCAAGCATTTTAACAGAGATTTTCTAGTGTTTGTGATGATAGTCATTCTTTATGGATTGAAAAGATAAATATAATGATTTTTTAGGGTTCTATTGACTGTTAGGATACTTTTTCATTTGAAGAGAAAGTCATTTTGAGTTAATCTAAGTGCTGGTTTTTGGTATTCTAGTTCAGGGAGTCCATTTTTAGCTTGTTTTGAGTAGTTTAGAGAGTCATGGCTCCTCCATGAAATCTAACCATGGATAAACATTCATATTAGATGTAATTGGAATATGATTCATTGATTTATATATTTATATATTTTTTTGAGTTAGTATTCTTGAGATAATGAGGAACTATTTGATATACTAGGCCCTAGGTGAGTTTGTGAAGCCCAGTTAGAGGCCTAGAGGTGAAAGAAGTGAAGAAACATTGCATCGTTGTATGGATCCGTACTACTTGAGGAATTTTTCATGAATTTAAACATCATATATATCCATTCTATGCATATAGGAGTCATAAAAATCATTTAGGATTTGGTTTGAACAAGTTTTCTATCAAAATCACAATTCGGTCCTAGAATTTAGGCCTATTAGGCCTCTTGTCCTAGACTATAGGAACCCCACGTACTGTCACTATCAGACCCAAAAAATTTGTGAATCTTTTAAAAATTCCAAAAGGGTATCCACATCAAGTCCTATTTTTTCAAGTTGTTTGGAAAATTTTTGCAAGAAACAACAAAAGATGACTGGTAAGGGCTACTAGAATAGGCCTATTTTTAAAGTCAATTCATGGTGAATCATGGAAGCAGATAAGAAGATGATTGAAGACCCTTCCAAAATGGTTCAAATTGGAAAGAATGATAATTTTTTCATGATGGAGAAGACCCCTACAATTTTGTATCAATTTTATGGAGATTTGGTACTTAGAGCCTTCTAAGTGAGTGTGGAGAAGTGAATCAAAATTAAGGTGTTGATCATTCAAGGTGAAGTTTTTAGAGATTGAATCTTATAGAAGAGTTTGGATAGCTCTTAGTTAATGATCTAAGGGTATTGGAAGATCCTATAGAGGAATATGATACTAGGAGGCAAGTGAAGTCTCTTGGAGGGTGTGAAAACAAGCCTTGAAGTTTATCATACATCATATTGGTATCAGAGCTTGGTTGATCAAGCTTGTGGTTAATGTTGCAATCTTCTGAATTAGTGTGAGAGAATACACCAAATAAAGCCATGGTGACTAATTCTGAGCTAGAAAAGAAGGTTGAGGAACAAGAAGAGGATAACAAATTGTTAAGGCAACGACTAGCTAAAATGCAGCAGCTCTTGGGTGAAGTCCAAGACAAAGCAGATAAGGTCTAGTATAAGATTGACCAAAAGGAAGAATTTGAAGCAAGGGAGAAGGAATTAGATTTGGAAGAAGAAGTGCCAACACTTGACCCTATTCTTCATAAAGAGCCATTCTTAAAGGCATTAAAAGCATTGATTGGTAAAGCTTTGGAAGGTGTCCCACTATTTAGTGGACAAATGGATCCAGATTCAGTTGTGGATTGGATTGATAGCATAGAGAACCATTTTGAATGTTATGGTATCTCTAAAGCTCAAAAGGTAATGGTGGCCAAGTCTAAAGTAAGAGGTTCAGCTCTTACTTGGTGGAAGTTTATGCAAACTGAGAGAGAGAGAAGGATGGAAAAGGTCCTATTGTGACATGGAAGGGTATGGTGTCCAAAGTCAAGAAAACCTACCTTCTTGATGACTATGAAGTCCAAATGCATAGAAGGAGACACAATCTTAGGAAAAAATATTTTGATGTCCAAGCCTACACCGAGGAGTTTCAAAAATTGTGTTTGAGATCCAAGGTATTTGAAGAAGAGAGGATCAAGCTGGTAAGATACTTGAATGGTCTCAAATGGTCTATTCAAGAAGAGACGAGCCTAGTGAACTTCAAATCCATTAGGAAATGTTATCAAATGGCCTTGAAGATAGAAGATAAGAGAAAGAGAAAGAAAGAAATCTCCAAAGGCAAAGGCTAAGATACCAAAGGTCAAAGAAGTGGCTATGGTGGAAGAAGTTCTGATTCAAGTGCTCAAGGTGAGGTAAAGTTCAATGAGAAGCAAGAAATAATCTCAAGTAGAGGTGGTAGAGGAAGAAATTCTAACTCTAGCTTTAGAGGAAAAAGTGGTGGCTCATCACAAGGAGGAAGAGGCAATTATTTTTCCAATATGAAGTTATACCATTGCAATCAAATGGGGCACCCTACCAATAGATGCCTGGAGAAAGGTGGTTCATCACAAGGAGATGATAAGAGGACTAATTTAGTCCAAGATGAGTCCAATGCAGCAGGCAAGCATGCTGAGGTACCTCTAAATTCAGAGGAAGGAGATAACCTTATGATGACGACTCTAATCAAGGAACCGGTGAAGGAGGAGCCAAGCCAAAGGAGATCTTTGTTTAGGATCAAATGCAAGATAATGGGGAAAGTATGTAGGGTCATCATTGATTCAGGTTCTATTGATAACATAGTGTCAAAGGAAGTAGTCAACAAGCTCAAGTTGACAAGAATATCCCATAGCAATCCTTACAAGGTCACTTTGCTTAACAAAGGCCAACATGTGTTAGTGAATGAGCAAGCATGGGTGGAGTATTCCATTGGAAGGTACAAAGACAAAGTGTTGTGTGATGTGTTTCCTATGGATGCATGCCATTTTCTCCTAGCTAGACCATGGTAATTTGACCGCCAAGCTATACATGGTGGAGGAAATAATTCCTATCCTTTCAAGAAAGATAATGTAACCTTCAAAATTTAGTCATTATTGGAGGATTTTAAAGTGAAGACAAGAGGTCCAAATGTTCTTATGGTAGGTGAAAAGGAGTTCCTACAAACCATGGAAAAGAGTGAAGGCATAGGCTAGGCATTGGTGTTGAAACCAAGAGAGAGAAATGAAGGCAAGGCAACCAAGAAGACTGAATTACCAAGGGAGATTCCAGGTATGTTGCAGACTTACCAAGGCATTGTAAGTGATGGAAAACCATCAACCTTAACCCCTCAAAGAGCCATAAGACATAGGATAGACCTTATCCCAGGAGCTACCCTACCTAACAAAGCAGCCTATAAGATGACCCCTCAACAAAATGAGGAAATAGCAAGCAAAATACAAGAGCTATTAGACCAAGGCCTAATTAGGAAGAGTATTAGTCCATGTGCTGCACCCACTATACTTGCACCTAAGAAAGGAGAAACTTGGAGGCTATGTAATAAATCAAGGGCTATCAATAGGATAACCATAAGGTATAGGTTCCCTATCCCTAGGATTGAAGACTTAATGGTCTGTTTAGGTGAAGTAAAGTACTATAGAAAGATAGAATTAAAGAGTGGCTATCACCAAATAAGAATCCATAAAGGTGATGAGTTTAAGACAGCCTTCAATACAAATGAAGGGGTGTATGAATGGCTTGTCATGCCATTTGGTTTGTCAAATGCCCCCTCCACATTCATGAGGCTCATGAATGAAGTTCTTGAGGACTACATAGGAAAGTTTGTAGTTGTATATCTAGATGATATACTGATTTTTAGCAAGGCAAGGAGTGAGCATTTGAAACATCTTGATATTTTTTTCAAGAAGCTACATGAGGAGAAGTTGATGATCAACTTGGAGAAGTGTGAGTTCATCAAATCAGAGTTAGTGTACCTTGGGTTTTTCTTATCACATGAAAATCTAAAAATAGATAAAAGAAAAGTGGAGGCTGTCATAAATTGGCCTACTCCAAGGTCAGTAGTAGAGGTAAGGATTTTTCATGGTCTTGCACAATACTATAGAGAGTTCATAAGACAATTTAGTGCAATTTTTTCTCCTATGTTAGATACTATCAAAGGAGGAATGAAAACCAAGTTTGTTTGGAATGAAGATTATAACAAGAGATTTGAGTTGTTGAAGGAGAGGATAGCTAACCAACCTATTTTAGTGTTTCAAAGCTTTGAGAAGCTATTCACCATTGAATGTGATGCTAGAAATGTAGCAATTGGGGCCTTTTTAAGCCAAGAGGGTAGACCAGTGGCTTTCCATTCTGAAAAGTTAAGTGAGGCTAAGAGGAAGTACTCCTCATACGACCTAGAGATGTATGAATTGGTCCAAGCTCTAAGAAAGTGGAGGCATTACTTGCTTCCAAAATAATTCATTGTGTATTTAGACAATCAAGCACTTAGTTTATGAATTCACAAGAGAAGTTGAGTCACAAGCACATGAAGTGGGTTGAGTACCTAAAAGAATACACCTTCAATATCAAGCATAAGAAGGGTGTTCTAAACAAGGTGGTAGATGCATTTTCAAGGAGAGCCCTCACACTCCAAGAAATTCAGTTGAAAATCATGGGGATAGATCATTTCAAAGATCTATATGCAGATGATGAGGGCTTTGCTAACATTTACAAGGTATGTGCTGAATACAAGAATCATTTTCATAGTAGATATGCTTAATATACTTTGCAAAGTGATCTTTTCTTTAAGGGGAATCAATTATGTGTTCCTAGAGGCTCTATTAGAGATAATTTGATTCAAGAAAAGCATAATGGTGCTTTGAGTGGTCACTTTGGGATCACTAAGACTCAAGACCTTGTTTCAAGGTTTTAATTTTGGCCTAGAATTAATCTTGATGTTAGGAGGTATGTGGAAAGTTGTGTAGTATGTCAAAAGGCCAAGGGCACTTCTACCAATGCTAGTCTTTATCAACCACTACTTATTCCTACTAGGCCATGGGAATGTTTAAGCATGGATTTTGTAGTTGGGTTACCCAAGACTAGATAGGGCATGGATAGTGTGTATGTGGTTGTGGATAGGTTCAACAAGATGGCTCACTTTGTGCCATGCAAGACCACAAATGATGCAAGTCAAATAGCATCTCTATTCTTCAAAGAGATAGTGAGAATCCATGGGTTACCTATCACCATTGTGTTAGATAGGGACACTAAGTTTCTAAGTCATGTTTGGAAGACTCTTTGGTAAAGATTGGGCACCAACTTATCTTTTGGATCAGCTTACCATCCCCAAACTAATGGTCAAGCTGAGGTTTTTAACAGAAGCCTTGGGAATCTTCTAAGATGCTTGACTAAAGAGTACAGTCAACAATGGGATCAATTAATTGGGCAAGCTAAATATGCCTACAATGACACCTTACATAGATCCATAGGGAAGATTCCATTTGAGATAGTTTATGGACTACATCCAAGAGGTGTCTATGAGTTGAGAGATCTGAAAGATGGATTCAAAGCAAGTGGATATGCAGATGATTTTGCATTTTCTATGAAAGAGGTTCATGAAATAGTGAGGAAGACATTAGTATACAACACCAACAAACACAAAGAAAAGGTGGATGATGGTAGAAAGATAGTTAAGTTCAATGTTGGTGATCTTGTCATGGTGCACCTCAACAAGTCAAGGTTTCAAAAATGAGTACCTCACAAGCTTCAAATGAGGAGGATAGGACCTTGTCCTATATTAGAAAGGTATGGTGATGATGCTTACAAAGTAGACCTGTCAAATGATAATGGACTGTCAAATGTTTTCAATGTTGTAGACCTTGTCCATTATAAAGGGCCTTGAGAAGACATGAACCAAACCATACATGAAGTGATCAGGGATGTAGAAGACTTACAACTCCCTCCTACTACAGATACTGGACCAGACAGTGTACTAGACACTAGGATATACAAAAAGACTAGACTCAAGGAGTATAAGGAACACCTAATTCATAGGTATGGGTAGAGTGCTACTAATGCAATTTGGGTGAAGGAATCAGAGTTCAAAAGGATGGGCATTGATCCTACCATCATCAATCCAAGGGTGGATTGAAGTTTTTGTTTTTAGGGAGGATGGTGAGGGAGCACCTAGGCTAGCCTCCATGGTTAGTGATTTTTTGGCTTGTACTTGACTCTAGCGAAGTCAAGAAGCTAGTATAGGTTTTTTTAGGACCTTATTAGGTCTCTTTATATGTTTTATAGGTGATTTATTCATTAGGACTAAGGTCACAATAATAGCCTTTGTTAGTTGTTTATTGAATTTCATAATGTTAGAAGCTTAGCTTAGGTGAGAGTCTTAAATGTGTTCTAACACATCTTATTGTTATAAAGATGCCATAAATTTATAAATGGCTTTGGATCCTTGAGGAATAGGAGGTTAGAATTCCAAAAATATAGGAACATGGCATATGTTGAAATTGCCAAATGTTCAAAAGAAGTTGTCTTCAATTTTGCAATTATTGCAAAAGAGTGCATGTCATCTGGGTATCTTTGGATTCCCTAAGTTATAGGAGGTTATGCTCAGAAAAAATGACCTAGAAAGAAGGAAATGGCATCTAATATTATGGAAGAGTCAAACACCAAGTTTTATTATGCATTGTAATATTTTTAGAGAAAGAAAAGAGAGCTCTGCAAGCATTTTAACAAAGATTTTCTGGTGTTTGTGATGATACTCATACTTTATGGATTTAAAAGATAAATATAATGCCTATTTAAAGTTCTATTGACTATTAGGATAATTTTTCATTTGAAGATAAAGTCATTTTGAGTTAATCTAAGTGTTGGTTTTTGGTATTCTAGTTCAGGGAGTCCATTTTTAGCTTGTTTTCAGTAGTTTAGAGAGTCATGGCTCCTCCATGAAACCTAACCATGGATAAAAATTAATGTTAGATTGAAATGGTAGAGGATTCATTTTTGTATATATTTTTAGGAGTTAGGAGTCTTGAAATCATGAGGAAATATTTGATATACTAGGCCTTAGGCGAGTTTGTGAAGCACGATTAGAGGTCTAGAGGTGAAAGAAGTGAAGAAACATTGCATCGTTGTATGGATCCATACTTCTCCAAGAATTTTTCATGAAGTTAAAAATCATATATATCCATTATATGCATATGGGAGTCATACCAATCATTTAGGATTTGGTTTGAACAAGTTTGCTATCAAAATCATAGTTCAGTCCTAGAATTTAGGCCTATTAGGTCTCTTGTCCTAGATTACAGGAACGCCCTGTACAGTCACTATTAGATGCAAAAAATTTGTGAATCTTTTAAAACTTCAAAAAGGGAATCCAAATAAAGTCCTATTTTTTCAAGTTTTTTGGAAAATTTTTGCAAGAAACACCAAAAGGTGACTGGTAAGGGCTACTAGAATAGGCCTATTTTTAAGGTCAATTTATGGTGAATCATGGAAGCCGATAAGAAGATGATTGAAGACCCTTCCAAAATGGTTCAAATGGGAAAGAATGATAATTTTTTCATGATGAAGAAGACCCATACAATTTTGGAATAATTTTATGGAGATTTGGCACTTAGAGCCTTCTAAGCGAGTGTGGAGAAGTGAATCAAAATTAATGTGTTGATCATTCAAGGTGAAGTTTTTAGAGATTGACTCTTATAGAATAGTTTGGATAGCTCTTAGTTAATGATCTAAGACTATTGGAAGATCCTATAGAGGAATAGGATTCTAGGAGGCAAGTGAAGTCTCTTGGAGGGTGTGAAAACAAGCCTTGAAGTTTATCATACATCACTTGCAGTCCATTTCCTACGGGAGAAAGCCTCCACTTGGTTCCAGCAGGAGGAGTCCATTGGAGGTGTGGATATTGACACACTCACCTGGGAGTCTTTTGTGCCCCATTTCTAAGAGAGATACCTCTCTGAGCATTTTAGATAGAGACAAATAGAGGAGCTCCATGATCTCCAACAAAGAGGTCTCACAATGACCTAGTATGAGAGTCAATTTCTCAAGCTCCTTCCATACATAGATTATATGAAGGATGAGAAACTGTGTATCCATCATTTCATTAAGGGACTTAATATGTCTCTTTAGGGTATAGTTGAGATGACACTTGTAGCCGAGGATCTCTGTACTAGATAGGAGTCTCAGGATAAGTCTCAGCACTAAAACCCCTCTTCCCAACAGTCAAGATAGAAGAGACCCCTTTGGAGAGGGAAACATAATCATTCAATGGGATCCTTTAAGGGTCAATAGTCTCAGAAACATGGATCTTAGTAGGATTCTAGATAGAGGCCTTCATAGGGTTATCAGGGCTCTAAGCCCAAACAATGGCAGTCTTAGGGCCCTAAATAGGATCAGAGAACATAGATCCCTTAGGCATAGTCAACTAGGACTCAGTAGTCCTCTAGGGGTAGATACAATGGTTCCAGTAGGACTAAAGGATCATAGAAACCTAGGACAAAAGGAGTGTAGATTCAGACCTGAGGGCCATGTTACACTTGCGGCGGTATGGGTCATATAGTGAGAGAGTGCCCATAGGGATAGTCAACTTATGGTGAGAGACGGGCTATCTCAGAGCCTATAGTTGGAGATATGGGTAGATCCCATATATTATTTTTAGAGGTTCATAACCACCAGGCAAAGCATTAGGCCATAGTCATAGAGGCCACAAGTATGATTTAGGGTATCATTATTTCTCTATTGTTTGATTCAGGAGCCATAGACTCCTTTATATCTCCATATGTAGTACAGTGTTGTGGGCTGGTGGCAGTTAGATAGGATGTTAGTTGGGAGGTCAAGTTAGCCACGAGAGTTAGGGTGTTTTTAGTTCCTTAGTTTTCAATTTATAAATTCATATTGGAGACTTAATCATGATGTATTATCTCTACATTACCCCTCTAGGTTCTTATGATGTAGTCCTTGGAATGGATTGGCTATATGCCCACAGTGCCAAGATGGATTGTCGACATAAGAGGGTTGAGTGTGTTGATGATCAAGGTTCTCCTATGGTAATATTTGGGGTATAGAAACTCGTATCTCTCCGCATGATTTCCGCTATGCAGCTTAGGCGGTGCGTGAAGAAGAGATGTTAGTTATTTTCCATCACCATTAGTGATACCGAGGAGGATTGAGAGGGGGAGCCCTTTCTCATGGATTATCCTATCCTTCAGGATTTTGCAGATGTGTTTCCTACCAAGCTACCTAGTATGCCTCCACCTAGGGCAGTTGGTTTTCATATAGACCTCATGCCAGGAGCTGAGCCCATATCTAGAGCACCTTATAGGATGACCACACATGAGCTCAGTGAGCTTAAGATTTAGTTAGAAGAGCTCTTGGAGAAAGGGCATATTTGACTTAGTGTATCACCTTGGGGTGCACCAGTGATTTTTTTTTGAAGAAGGATGGATCACTTAGGTTGTGCATTGATTATTAGCAGTTGAATAAATTAACAATTAAGAACTAATACCCACTCCCCAAGATCGATGATTTATTTGATCAGTTGCAGGGTGCCTGAGTATTCTCAAAGATAGATCATAAGTTGGGGTACCATTAGTTGTAAATTGTGGAGAGTGATATCCACAAGACTACTTTTCGTATGAGGTATGGTCACTATGAGTTCATAGTGGTTCCATTTGGCCTCAAGAAATGCTCCAACTATGTTCATGAGCCTCATGAATGAAGTATTTCATACATTATTAGATAGGTTCATGGTAGTGTTCCTTGATGACATTTTAATATATTCTCACGATGAGGAGGAGCATGAGGAGCATCTGAGATAGGTTTTGCAGTACTTGAGAGAATCAGTTATATGGAAGCTTGTCAAAGTTTTCTTTCTTTAGAACTAAGGTTTACTATCTTGGTCATGTTATATCTAGTGATGGGATCTCTATAGACCCATCGAAGATTAGAGCCATCATGGGCTGGCCAACACCCACTAGTGTCACTGAGGTTAGGATTTTTATGGGCTTAGTAGGTTATTACAGGCACTTCATGGTAGGATTTTCTAGAGTAGCTCATCCCATCAATTCCCTTCAGAGAAAGGGGAAGAAGTATGAGTGGATAGAGATGTGTGAGAGAGCTTTCAAGAGCTCAAGAGAGCCCTCACTAGTGCACCAATCTTAGCAGTGCCAGATCCTTCAAAAAACTTTGTTGTATGCACTAATGCTTCATTGGATGGTTTAGGAGTAGTCCTTATGTAGGATGGTCATCCTATAGCTTTCAAGTCTAGGAAGTTAAAGACTCATGAGCTTAATTACCCTACTCTTGACCTAGAGCTTGCAGTGGTGGTTCATGCTTTAGTGAGATGGAAACACTTTCCACTAGGTCACTGATTTGAGCTTCATTCGGATCACCAGAGAATATAGTATATCTTTACGCAGCCTAATCTTAATGCTAGACAAATGAGATGGATGGAGTTCTTATGTGAGTATAATTTTGATGTTCATTACATCAAGGGGAGAGAGAATGTTGTTGCAGATGCATTGAGTAGGAGGTGACATGAGCTCCTCTCTATGACTTCTAGTACCGACCTCAAAGAGGACATTTTGCATCATTTTCTAGAGGATACATTGTATGTAGAGGTTTGTTAGCTTATCAATTCTTAGAGACCTCTTGAGGGGAGATTTGTAGAGTATTCCTTAGAGTTTGATGGCCTACTACACAATAGGGGACACATCTATGTGCCTTCTATGGGTGACTTGTGAGATTTTATTATGCTTGAGGCTCATAGAGCACCTTATGCAGCTCATTCAAGGGTTAAGAAGTTGCATGCCATTTTGAGAAATTTGTATCATTGGCCAAGCATGAGATTGTAGATTGCTAACATAGTTTCTAGATGCCTTGAGTTTTAGAGGGTGAAGGTAGAGCACAGTCATCTAGGTGGGCTCCTACAACCACATGAGATACTAGAGTGGTGGAAGTGGGATACTATCTCCATGGATTTTATTATTGGTCTTCCTATGTCCTCTCGTCATCATGATACCATCATGGTGACAATTGACACATTGACCAAGGTCACCCACTTATCACCCATTTGTACCACATTAACAATGCAAGTAATGGCACATGTGTTCTTGTGAGATATTGTCAAACTTCATGGCATTCCTCATAAGATCATCTTAGATAGAGACTCACTTTTTACATCCTCCTTTTGGAGAGAGCTTTAGGCAACATTGGGCACTAGACTAAATTTTAGTACAACATACCACAAGTAGATAGATGGATAGACATAGAGGGTTAATCAAGTGTTAGAGGATATGTTTTGCATGTATGTGATGGACCACCAGGTCAAGTGGGAGGAGTACCTTCATCTGGTTGAGTTTTCCTATAACAATGGGCATCATTCCTCTATAGGTATGCTGCCATATTAGGCCTTTTATGATAGGCCATGTAGGACACCACTGAGTTAGGATAGGATTGAGGATAGAGTATCTATTGGACCTCAATTGGTTAAGGAGATGGAGAAGTAGGTAGTTTTGGTTAGACAACACCTTAGAGAGGCTCAGGATAGACAAAAGAAGTATGCAGATGTGAAGAGGGTTGATCAAGAGTATATGGTCAGAGATAGGGTGTTCTTGAGAGTGCTCCCATATAAGATTCCAATCCATTTTGGAAAGGGCTCTAAGTTAGTGCCTCACTTTGTTGGACCTTTCGAGATCTTGGAGAGGATAGGACTAGTCACCTATCATCTAGCTTTTCCACCCAGTTTGTCACACATCCATGATGTATTTCATGTATCTATGTTACATAAATATATTTATGATGAGTCTCACATTATAGATTGGGATGCCTTACCGGTGGAGTCACATGAACAGTTAGCCTTAGAGCTTGTTGTCACTGAGGATTGAACCCAATTTCCTAACTACTAAAACCCAACAATCTTGTGAAACATGGGACTATTCTCAGGCTATGGGTAACCTATCCAAGAATTGACCTTCAAGTTAAGGGTCAGCTTCCCTTTGGATCACTTGAAAACTGACTAAATTTTTAGGAGGAAAGGGAGAGAGTGCATAAAATAAACAACTAAAACTGATTGAAACCAAAGGTGATCCACCAAAATTGAAAGAAGATCCACAACTGAAATAAGTTTACTTTAATTAGAAAAACAAAAATAGACTCACAACTTGATTCTTCTTTCTTAAACTCCTTAAGTAATAAGGTACTTGAAATATAGAGAAGGGAGAAATCGCCTCAATTCTGATCTTTTTAATTGCACACAAATTACACTACTGAGCTGAAATGAATTCCTAAAAACCCACTTGGATCAACATGGAGATTAAGGATACAAGGACATCATAGTAATCCTACATGTGATTCAAAGGAAAAATATAAAATTGTAGAGAAACAAGAAGGATCCATTTTATTGCTAAAAGGAAAATAAGTACAATTGTGTCTCTCAGAGCTACAACACTCATATAAGAGAGAACGGAATGAAGAGCTAACCTCCATCATGAAAAGAGAGAGGTATATATCTAAAATCCTAGAAATCTACATTCAAACTCCACCACCTCCTAAGAATAGAAAAAGATCAATAATAGACCCATGAGGCTGCATCATAGCTTGAATGCCAGATTCCCAGGATTCTAGGGGGGCAGAGAAAGTGGGATACCTAAAAAAGATAGTCAAAAGCAGACCCTACCAATTAAGTCATGCATTAAACATATTCAAACAATAGTTTATAAAAACACCATCACTAAAATTTACATCAATAGGATATGCAATGACTCATCATTAAAAACCTATCCCGCTATGGCACAAAAATGGATTTAATATATGTTAAAATGATCTCAACCCAAGGAAAATGGGGAAACACATTTTAAACAATTATATTCAAATGATGAAATCCATTCATGCGTAACTAAAACATTGATTAAATAGATACTTTACAATATTCTCAACCTAAAATGGGGAAAATATACAAAATATCATATTACATAACCCAATGTTTAAAGAAGAAACCCCAAAATAATAACACTCAGCCCTAAAAGAAGGGAAAATAAGTGATGCATTATTACAAAAACCTTCTCTTTTTGAAAATGAGGAAACTACTATTACTAAACCCTTTTGGACTTGTTAACTAGAAAACTTTCCCTTTGCACTGGCAGTCCCATCTAGCATCTTTCCTCTCACGACATTAGATTGTCGAGGTAAGCATTGATTTTGTTTCACTCCATTTTACTGTATCTCTATCTTAGCATTTGATTTTTTTTGGTCTGGCTTCTTTTTTAAATTTCTTCTTTGTTATTTGTATTAGATCTACGTTCATGGGAACTATGATCTTATGAGTCTTATATCTTTGCATTAATGAGGAAGCCTAATGATCTTCGGTTAGGGCCCTATGCATTCACACTACTTTTCAAAATTCTGCATATCAAACATGGAAATCCTATTATTTCATTTGTGTGTTCAGATCCAACCTAACCCTAGGGCATGACATTATGCCCTCTGTATGTTAATGGGACTATGCTTGTTTATAAGTCAAGTCCATGTTCCAATATGTGGTACCCATGAGCTAGGGCACAACTTCCACATTTTCTTTGCTTGATAACTATTTTTTGCTAAGGCACTCACGACATCTAACTCTACATACTGATCATTGTAATGGCATTGTATTTCATCTTTGTTAAACTCTAGGGCATCACTGGCTATGTCTTATCTGAGGCCGAGGGAATCACTAAATTTTCTATTGATTCTTTTGGTGTTTTATGAATATTGGGATGCTCACTATATCATTACGTTAACCCTGTGATCATCCTTTCATGTGAGGGAATATACATTTTGAACTCTCTACATTTGTAACATGTTTGACATTTTTATCACCAATACATTTATCTCTATTCGAATGCTAGCATAGATTGATAAAATGGCATTTTGATTCACTGGTTTTAAATATTGATGTGCCAATTTTTATTTACCGTTATGCTATATTTTCTTAGACTCCATTATTTGATGCTTACTTTCATATTGTTGAAGCACTATGTCTTCGATTAGCTTGTGTGATGCCTGGTATCCATGAGCTAGGGCACGACTCATTCACTAGTTTGTTGTTAATGCTTCATGCTTTCATTACAATTACTTCTTCCTTATGCATATTCGAACATGTATGGGACCCACAATTCTCTCCCTTGCTTCATTATTTATTGCATGGTATTCAGCTTGAAGACTTGCTCCTACTCGACCAGTGATGCTTTCTACAACATTGTGTTTTGTGTTTGGGCATACGGCCCATGCGGTGTCTTATTGACCATGGATTTATTGTTGATGTTTCATGGCCAAGCTTTCTATCTATCCCATGCACATGCCTATGAGCTACAACATTACATCTTCTTACTATTGCACCATGATGTTCTAAGCTCGAGCCCCCATCTATTGTGACATTGAATCTGTTGTGCTTGAATGCACTATGGTTTTGAATTTGATGCACCAAGCTCAGGAATGAATCTAGTTTGGTTAGTAAATACTGTGAGGGCCATGTGAATTGGATCTTCATGCATTGCATATGCCATTGGCTGACATCAAAACCTTCCATCCACTATCTCCTCATACTCACTATCGCATACATATACCAGCCTATGAGCCTATACTTATTATGCCATACATTTCTTAGCATTCACTATTTGGTGCATCATTATTAGTCCATGAGCTTCAGTTATGAAATGCTACAGACTAATAATCGATATAGTTATTGGTGTTGGTGCATGACTATATTCATGTGAACCTTGAAAACTTGTTGTTGTATTTTGATGTTGCTTTGAATCTCAGCATTATTGCATGGTTTTGATTTGGCATGATGTTGATTGTATTGGTTATGGCCTGTGAGCCCCATGCTACACCTCTTTTGGCACTATGACATGCTCACTAATGTTTGAAGGCTAATGCCAAATGTCCACTTGCTAGCATTTGATATGTCCATTAATGTATTTTCTATTAATGATACCCTTAGATATTGCATCATGCAGGAAGGCAATATTTGTATTTGATTCATTTCTTAGACTGGGTAACACTATGATCATGTGCTATGCTTTTTTCTTGGCTTGATCTTAGCATGTGCGAGCTTGGTCTCAATGCATGAACATTTTTTATATATTTCCCAATCTGTGCTCTTATGGCATTGCATCTCCTTCATGTTGTTTCAATGTTCACATGTATCCCTGTATGCTATAAAAATGTTGTTGAACCCATATAAGTTTTTTCAAACTCGATCACCAATTTTTTATTGATTTCTATATTGGATATTCATGATATTATGGATATTTGTTGTTGAACTATCATGCTACCATTTTTGTGAAGATACACTCATTGGTGCTCATTGTACTTGGGATCTTGGTGCCCACTGCTATGTCCATTTGACTCACTACCTAGTATTTGCTATGATTGCTTCACTATACCATGTTGGAGACATATTTGATAACATCATAATAGCTTTAGTTTACATTTTCACATGCACATATTTGTTCCTTGTTCACATGAGATATGCCATACCATGTAGTAACTATACCCATTTGTATTTGGTTCATCATTCAGATTTGATCATGTTTATGGTATGATGTATCTTTTAATTAGCTGCAGATTTGAAGTACATTTTATTTCCCTACTTTGATAATGATTCATTGTGCTTGATGAGGTCCATTTGATGCTATTAGAATATGTTATGTTTATCATTTGTACCCATATGGGACTGGATTTATTACATGATTTAAGGCACTACTCCTTTATTTCAATGTTTGCCCATTGAATAATGCCCAAAAAGTATTACAACATGTTGGGTGTACCTTTTAATATAATGCTCTGCAATCATTCTACCATTTGTACTTTCATGCTTTCCTCTGCTCCCATGATTCTACCTTCATGGCCCTTGAGTGTCCCCATTGATGATGCATCATTTGGATGCTTCTTTGTTTTGTACTATGGGTGCTCTTGCCCCTTAATGTGGTCATTGACATAAAACTTGAGGTTTTCCTATCATGATCAGCATCAAGGGTCAAGGTCATTCATTGGATTTATTGTTGGATCAGATCCTCCTATATCTACACATGAAACAAACATGACAGTAAAAACATGGTGCCTCATTCATCTTTGTATCCTTGATACACATGCCTTGAGCACAACCTTTCTCAGAGGTGTATGGCTAAGTGTATGTATGTGTTTTGAAAATACTATGATACCAGTCATTTCTTAGATCCATGGATCTAACCCATATCCCCTCTTCTCTTCTTCCAGGTTCTAGATCACAGGAGCTCTCTAGATAGGACTAGATCTAGACACCACTACCATGCAATATTTAGTACCCCAGTATTTAATTGATTTCTTTATGTATATCTGCACTCATTCATTCAATTATGGTAATGGCTATGCTCACAACCTGTGTGAGCTCTGATAGATGCTTTCTTTCTATTTCTTTCCCTTTTGTACAACATACATATCATGATACATGCATGTGTAATCTTAGATGCAGTTCATTTCCTTTCTCTTTCATCTACTTTGCAATGAAATGAACACAAATTTAATAAAGACCACTAATAATTTCAAAATAGGGTGTAGTAGTCTAACTTAGTAATTAGGCCTCTTCAAATGAGTAAAATATTGATAACATTATGGCAACCTCTTTAGAGTGCTTTCCTACTAAGCATCTTGACCAGTAGCCTTGAAGATCCATTGGGCAAAGAGTCTTATGAGCTTCAAAATAAACTTAGCTCCTTTAAACAACCAATCTTCCTTGCTAATAAAACACTAACTATCAGAGATAACTTCTCTAGCTTATTGCTACTCACACCAAACTGAAAACTAAACTGAAAGCAAACTAAAAATTGAAAACTGGAAACAACTTGTGCCAGGCACTTAGGGAACACAAAAAGATTAAAAACCTCTAACCTATTAATGTACAGGTTATAATTAGACCTCAGAAACAAGCCTTGAGGTGAATCCCATTCACTGGAATGGGCAACTCCTCTCCATCCATATTAGCTAGCTAAAAAGGATTATGGGCTTTTCATTTAATCACCATTAAAGGTCCACTCCATATGGCATCAAATTTAGTATGCCTTCCTGGTTTTTTCTTTGATTCATCCCACTTGAGGACCAGGTCTCCTTCCTTGAAAACTCTAGGTGTGGCTCTCTTATCAAAGTTTTTCTTCATTTGAGAATGATGAGCCTCCAGGTTCTCTAGTGCTACCTTTCTTATTTCTTCAAGTTCAACTAGTTCAGCAAGCCTGACTTGCATAACATCTTCTTCCATAAGATCAATTTCTTTGATTAAACTCAAATTAGGTAACTCATTAGACAAATGAATCCTAGCTTCCTTCCCATAAACAAGTGTATAGGGGGAGTTACCTATAGACCTCTTAGGTGTTATTTTGTCTACCCATAAGGCCAACTTCAACTTGCTATGCCAATCCCTCTAGTTTCCTTCTATAGTCCTTTTGATGATTCTCTACAAGTTCTTGTTTGTTGATTTTGCATGACCATTACCCTAAGGGTAATAGTTAGATGAAGTACTTAGGAAGATATTGTTCCTTAAAGCCCATTTTGAAATTCTCATTCCTAGAAATGCCATAGCTTTGTTTGAAATGATAGAATTTGGAGTGCCAAATCTAGACACAATGTCTTGATAGAAATTTAAGAAAGAGGTCTCATTTGATTCTTTCAATGCTACAACCTCTGTCCATTTGGTAAAATAATCAATATCAGTAAGTATGCATTTATGTCCAACATTGGATGGAGGATTGATAGGTCCAATGAAGTCCAAACCCCATTTGGAAAAAGGCTGCTCCACTTTGATGGGATGCAGAGGGAGGGCTACTAACTTCTATTTTCCAGCAAACATAGCATAGTTCTTGCACTTCCTTACCCAATAAAATGCATCCTTGTACAAGCTAGGCTAGTAGTACCCAACTCTCATCACTTTCAGATCAGTGGTTCTAGCTGCAAAAAGTCCTCCAGAACTTCAATCATGAAACTCTTCGAGTATTATGTCCACTTGGATGGTTTCAAGACACGTCAATAAGACACCACTATGATATTTTCTATATATAACATCATCAATAATGATAAATGGGATATCTTTCAATCTAAAGTACCTTCTTTTACTCCTGTCAAGGCCCTAAGGGCATGAACTAGTTGAGAGATAATGTTTCATCTCTGTGGTCCAACCTACACTCTGTTCTACATTTTGGTTCATCGGGACAACTTCCTCTTATTGTCAACTTTTGTTTGTTCTTCCCTCATTAAATTTTTCACACAACCCTTTTCCTCTAATCAGCTTGGTCACTTTAATCTGTATGTCATACTCCATGACTTTGGTGACCCAACCAACCCTCTTGTGGCTTAGATCTTTATTTAGCAAGAAGTCTTTTATGCAAGGGCAAGCAACCATTAAGTGTACTATGTTATTGGATAACAAGTGTCTGAATTTTTTCAAACTCATCACTATTGCTAGGACATGCTTCTCTATAGGAGTGTAATTGAGTTCATAACCATCCAGACCTTGGCTATAAAAAGCCACTAGATGCTCTTGTTTTTCAACATTCTGCTGGACTAACATGGCAGAGATACTATCAATGTCCCCAAAAGAATATAGGATGAAATATTTAGAAAAGTTAGGGTTTACCAGAGTAGGAGCAGAAGCAATTACTTCCTTGATTTCTTCAAAACACCTCTTTCCTTCATTTGTCCAATGAAAAGTTGAGCTCTTTTTTAGCATCTGGGTCATAGGCTTTAGTAGTGCTCCAACATTTGGAATGAACCTTCTTAAGAAGTTGATTCTTCCAAGGAAACTCTGCAGTCCCTTCTTATGAGTTGATAGGGGTAGTGCCATGATGGCCTTTATCCTTTCTAGTTCAATTGTTGTCCCTTGTTTAGAGACAATGTGCCCTAGGAATTTGCCTTCATGGAGAGAAAAGATGTATTTTTTAGGATTCAATGAAACTCCAAATTCTCTACACCTCTCAAAAATCTACCTTAGATTAACCAGGTGGTCATTAGTGTCTTTTGAAAAGACACCTATGTTGGTTCCTGGATAGGATTTTACACTCCATGAGACACCAATATACCTATGATTGATTTTGGGAATGGTCAATTCCCAATATGGGGAAATCTATAGGTAACTGGACCAACTATAAGGACAAAACTACCCTCTTCACTTCTGGCTTTGCAGAACCAAGGTGGGAGCACCTAATCTAGTATAATAAAACACTCTTTACAACACCAGGACTAGATTGAACAAAGAAGATAATAGCAGGAAAGTACTAAATGATAACCAGTCATTCATTGACTCTCCATTGCTATGAAATAACTTAGGCCTAAATACATAAAACTAAAATGATTGAAAGGATTTTAACTTGATTTCTTGTAGAATGTAAACAACCATGCCAAACTAGCATCACTATAGGAGATACTGATTTTTGATTAGTGCCTTGTCCATTGGGCAATATATCTGAGATAGATACAAAATACAAGAACACAAATTCCAAGCCATAAACATAATAAACCAGATTCATACATTGTTTACAAACATCCTATTAGCACCTAAAAGAATTTTTCATGCCTATGTGATTTTTTCCCCTAGTCCTTGCATGTTTTTCTCTATCTCTGGCCTTAAACCCTAGTTCAAATTTTCAAATATCTAGCTATTGGTGAAGAAAAACCCTAGGTCAACCTAAGATTTGTTATATTCTTGCATTACCCTTTTCCGGTCACTTAAGTCCCAAATACCCATGTGTTAAATTGCCCCCATTTGTTGATGACCACTTTATATGTTATATCATTAGGGCCCCCTTTAATATTTATGTCTAAGCCTAAGTCTCCCAGGATTTATTTTCCTAGGTTTCAACCCTTTGAAAATGTGTGGTTGTTATTACATCTCAAGCTTCCAATTGTCAAAATTTTTGACATGCGGTGTAGCGACAAGCAAACATCTATCTAGGCGGACCCATATGTAAAGGGGGTTTGCTTGTAGTTAAACAATGGATCACATCAACGACTATCATTATACCATTGGACTGAGTTGATGCCTTTCTAAGTGTCATGATATAGCGACAACCATTTGATGCAAAGGTGGATGAGATGGTGGGTGGGGCCTTAAGTTGCTAGGTCACGCTCACATGTATGTTTCTCATTAGTTGAAATAAAGATGACATGGTGGCTGATAGAACCTTGCTATTAAAGATGAATTCAGGAAGGGGCCCACTCTATGCAATGTGGTAGTTTGTGATTCAGCGAAGTGGCTCATAAAGCAAGTGGGGATGATGTTAGAAGAATCTGTGAGGTGAACTTAAAGCTCAGATTGATCTCGTGACTATCGTTATACCATCGAGATGAAGTGCATGATTTTTAAGGTCAATGGTATAACGACTGTCATTGATCTTGTCTAAGAGATGGGGACCGCTAGGTGGGTCCTTTGTTGCTGACTCATGATGATGCAGCCATTTTTTATTCACAAAAGGTATTGAAGACATGACAGGGTTTCCAGATGGGTTTCTTTCTGAAGAAAGTACTTTGTCCTCCAAGTAGATATAGAGAGGTGGCATTTGCTCATTAGTTGACGGGTTTAATGACATGGAGTGTTTTCAGTGGGACCGGTGTTTTAGCATTCAGGCATGATTAAAGATCGATAAGATCTAATGGTTGTCATTATACCATTGGGATAAAGTGTATGATTTTTAAGGCCAATGGTATAGCAACGGCCATTGATCTTGTTCGAAGTATGAAGTGGGTATTCTAATGCCTAGTCATGCTGACATGCATGTTTGAGATTGGTTGTTGGATGGGTGACTTTGTAGTTGTCAGTGGGGCCAAGGTTTATGGTGTTATAAAGTGAGTTAAAGTGCGATGGGAATCTGTAGCTGTCGTGAATCCACAAGGTGAAAGTGCTTGATGGATATTTATGGTAGTTTTATGATAGCCATCGATTCAGTTTAGGCCATAAAGGAATGTAAGCAGTGGGTCAAATTGCCATGTTGTGCCGATGTGCTCATTTCTCATTGGCTATGCTGCTAGTGATATGGTGAAAGACTTTTCAAATGGCTTGTTGATTGTTGTGAGGATTAATGAGAGCTGCCCAATCTGCCGAGAAGAGATAAAATTGATGACCGAATTTTAAATTTGTCTCGCTAGCTGTTTCTTTCAAGGTTTGAATTTTTAAATGGTTTTCTAGCGACAGGAGGGACTAGTATTCAATTTTTAAGCAGTTGGATCAGGTAGTTGTGATTTTGTCAACTGCTGCGGCGTGGTCCAGAGAGTTTGATGATTGATTGTAGAAGATTTGTACCCTAAGGGAATGGGTAGACAGTTTCTCAAGGCATGTTGTAGGTGACTGATCAGATTGATAAACATAGGGAATTCCTAATCTTCAGTACATTGCTTAGAGAATTATCATAAATGAAGATCAATCTTGGATCTGATCTCTTGAGGTTGCCTGGTTTTCCTCCAATGTAATAAATTCTGATCAAATCTAGTTGGTTTGGTGGGTGAAAACCATAACCTCTGCCCTAGTCAACTGTAGCTTGTTGCATCCTAATTTTTTTTGGGATTCCAAGATGACTAGTGGTATATATTATAGTAATTTTGATTTTTTATGGGTTCCATTATTATGGTTCCACACAGGTTTGAGTTCTGTTCTAGTTCTATTTTTGGTTGTAGGGCTAGTTCCATGAATTTTTTGCCTTGTAAATACTTCTTTTTTCTCTGCATATAGGGTGTCCCTTCTTTCCTTTTTCATTGTGAGAATATAAAGAACTTGTAACATATGTCTTATGTATGAGATTTCAATATATTTGTACTACTATCAGATTGTCTCCATTTGAGTTTTAGGCTTATTGATTGAAGCATCAAGGGTGTTTCAGCTTTTCTATTTGCATTTCCTATGTGTCTGCAATAGAGTTGTTTTCACAGAAACAACTAAGTTTAGGATGGGTTTTCAAATGTGTATGAGTTGGGGTATCAAGGGTATTTCATGCTTTTCTTTCAGTGGATGTTGATTAATGCATTACCTATTTATAGGTCTCTTCTAAGGGGAAGGTTAAAATCTTTTGAATAGGTGATAGCACATCTGGGTACATAGGTGGATTGTTGAAGTGAGATCTGATCAATGGTGTATGTTTGGTGTAAGGCACTAACATATTAGGATGTATTGTCTTCTTGTTTCATAATTCTCTATTGCAGTGAGGTATTTGAGTCTGTTGCCCATTGGATAAGGCAGTGGTCTATGAGAGACTTATGGTATTTTAGGGGTCCATTCAACCCAAAATTTAAATCATTCAAAGTAAAGCACCACCTTTCCCTTTCATGTTGTTAGAGTAGGTCCTTTATAGTTTTCAGACTCATTCCATGCAAGTAGGTTATTGCATTAGGTTATGGTCTCATTGGGGTATAGGATACCTAGAGGGGTCTGATAACTATTCCACAATAATCTATCTACAGGCCTTTTGTTTATCAAGGAGAGTCATGAGTGTGCAGATAAGACAATACCTGCCTGAGTGATGTGGAGCTCAAAGAAGATGGAGGATGCTCTTTGTCCTCATCAATTGGCCCTTTTTCCCTATCAGACTTTGGAGTGGAAAATAACCAATTTGTCATCATAGTGTAAACCTGACACTATGTGGAAAAAGTGAAAGCCAACAAAATGGTGACTCTGCCAGGGAAGAAGTAAAAGACAACAAGCTTCCTTGCTTGGCTGGATCATCCTAGAGTCTAGGTTGAAAGTATAGAGTCAAATGGAAAAAACACATTTGTAAAATTTTCTCACCACATGTTGAGTGGCAACTCTAAATTCTTTGTTTGATCAGTACAATCCCTGATAAATAGTGTGCAAATCTTGGTGAATTTTTGGTTGATTGGAAGAAGATACAAAGAAAAGTGCAAAATTTTCCTCTTCAACAAAATGGTGACTCTACAAAGAAAAAAACCTGATGGAGTTGCATGGTGAGCTCTAGATTTGCCTTGCCTTCAATTCAACAAGTTAAGTTCCTGCTTCAGAGCTTTTAGATATTTTGGTTTTCATATGTCTTCTTTTTATGAAAATTAGTTGTAAGAGAATGTGTCCCTATCAAGTGTTAAGCATTACTATAAAGGGATAAGTAGTAGTGGGCAGTTCCTTATGGAGGAATATAGGCCCTTTTGTTTTCATAGAATTTAAGGTGCCCCTAATGAGTTCTCTACTAAGGATGGGGAGTGTTTTCCTAGATTCATGGTTGATGGATCTATTTCAGCAAGCCAACATATATATGATGTCATGGGTCTTTTTGGTGAAATGGATGTTGAACATGAAGATGTTGCCATGAGCTTGTTTGTGAAAACTCTGTCACATAATGCAAGGGATTGGTTTGTGTCCTTGCATTCATGTTCAATCCCTTCTTGGGATGTATTAAGAGAAAAAATTGTAGAACATTTTGATGAGGTTGCTACCCTCAAGAAGATGATTGTAGAGAAAAAGGCTGAGATCTAGCAGTTAGAGGAGGACAAGAGATTGTGAAGACTGGTGGTTCCTTATGTTGATCATGAAGAGGCTAGTGTTTCTGATATTGATTCTCATTATGCAGAAGGTATTGACTTTGAAGCTGATATTGAGGTTAGTGCATATGAGAGTGCTGAAGATGAATCTGAGGTTGGCAATATTTCCTTTTTGTCTATATATTTTTCTTCTATTCAGCATGAGAAGGCAGCTTTCTTGTCCCAGTATGATGATGTTTTGTGTGAAGGGCAGAGTATTGGATATGATGCAGATGATGATTCTTGTAGTGTTGGCTTCACACAAGATGATTCTAAGCTAGGGATGTCCATCCTTGTCTTGGATAGGGATGATGTTTGTAGCAATAGGGGTGAAGCTGAGGAAGATGAAGACAAGGCCCAAAGTCCATTGAGCAGTGAAAATATTTTTGCACTTTTGGCTGAAGAGTTCCAAAGGTATACATCTGTTATGGACTTTGATTTGCAACTCCCTTTTGATGTATTCTTTGACACTAATAATGAGGCCAGTGTTCAAAGTGATCAATGTGACCCATGTGTACCAGAAGTGACTTCCTATAGTGACTTTGTAGAAGAAGAGGTTGAAGGTCATGACAGTGTGTTTTCCTATCATAAAGATAATATTGATGAACAAAATTCTTGTTCACATCATTTTCCTTCTTCTGCTAGATATGATAGTGATGGTGATAGTGTTGAGGACTTTGTCTTCAATAATTGGGACAAAAACTCTTTTGATGCAAATAATGATGCAGATCAATTGTCTCATTGTCACAATGTTTCTAAAATAGACCCTCACTTGGTTCATAATCCTATCAGTAAAAACATCATAGAGGAACCAAGTTTCTTAGTGGCTGAGGAAATGTATGAAGATAAATCTGAGGATCCAAGTCCTTCTTAGCTAGGTATTTTTGTAGTAATACATGATGATCAGTATGCTTTATTTTATGATGCATTACTAGACAAGTTTTTTATTTTTTCCAGTCATCAAGAAGAAGTAAATGATGTTCCTTACTTCTTGGAATATGATAATGAATGTAATGGTTATGACTAGAAGAACATGGGTAGTGATCAGTACAATTTCATTTTTCAGCCCATGAATATTCACATATGTTGGCAACAAGATGATCATGAAATTTATAGATGGTTGGTCACATATGTAGATGAAAATCAAACCTTTGATTCTGGAGGGTCACTAATTTTATTTTGGTCACCTGGGGCCACCAAGTAAAGATTTATTCTTGTAAATATTTTCCCTTTCTATTGTGTGTTTCCCTTCCTATTTTCCTAGTTCGGTAGCTAGTTTTTGAGGTCCTTGTCTTTTTCCAGTAGGTGGTCTGCTCTTTTAGAAGATTCTAAATCCTTGCATGGGCACAAGTTACCCATCATCCCCAGACAGAGCCACTATTAGCACCTAAAATAATTTTTCATGGCTATGTGATTTTTTCCCCTGGTCCCTGCATGTTTTTCTCTATCTCTAGCCTTAAACCCTAGTTCAAATTTTCAAATATCTAGCCATTGGTGAAGAAAAACCCTAGGTTCACTTGAGATTTGTTATATTCTTGCGTTACCTTTTTTCAATCACTTAAGTCCCATAGAACCATGTGTTAAATTGCCCCTATTCACTGATGACCACTTTATATGTTATATCATTAGGGCCCCCTTTAATATTTATGTCTAAACCTAAGTCTCTTGAGATTTATTTTCCTAGGTTTCAACCCTTTGAAAATGTGTGGTTGTCGTTACATCTCAGGCTTCCTATTATCATAATTTTTGACATGTAGTATAGCGACGAGTAGACATTTGTCTAGGTAAGCCCATTTGTAAAGGGGGTTTGCTTGCAGTTAAATAGCAGATTGCATCAAGGATTATCATTATACTGTTGGACCGAGTTGATGCCTTTTTAAGTGTTGCGGTATAGCGACAACCATCTGATGCAAAGGTGGATGAGATGGTGGGTGGGGCCTTAAGTTTCTAGGTCACGCTCACATGTATGTTTCTCATTGGTTGACATAAAGATGATGTGGTGGCTAATAGAGCCTTGCTATTAAAGATGAATTCCGGAAGGGGCCCGCTCTATGCAACATGGCAGTTTGTGATTTAGTGAAGTGGCTCATAAAGCAAGTGGGGCTAGTGTCAAAAGAATCTATGAGGTGAATTTAAAGCTCAGATTGATATCATCATTGTTGTTATACCACCAAGATGAAGTGCATGATTTTTAAGGTCAGTGATATAATGACTATCATTGATCTTGTCTAAGAGATGGGGACCACTAGGTGGGTCCTTTGTTGCTGACTCATGATGATGTGGCCACTTCTGATTAACCAAAAGTATTCAAGACATGATAGGGTTTCTAGATGGGTTTGTTTCTGAAGAAAGTACTTTGTCTACTGGGCAGATATAGAGAGGTGGCATTTTCTCATTGGTCGATAGGTTTAATGACATGGAGTGTTGTCAGTGGGACTGGTGTTTTAGTGTTCAGGCGTGATTAAAGATTGATAAGATCTAGTGGTTGTCATTATACCATTGGGATAAAGTGCATGATTTTTAAGGCCAGCGGTATAGCGACGGTCGTTGATCTTGTTTGAAGTATGAAGTGGGTCCTGCAATGCTTGGTCATGCTGACATGCATGTTTTTGATTGGTTGCTAGATGGGTGACTTGGTGGTTGTCAGTGGGGCCAAGGTTTATGGCATTATAAAGTGAGTTAAAGTGTGATGGGAATCTATGGTTGTCATGAATCCGCAAGGTAAAAGTGCTTGATGGATATTCATGGCAGTTTTGCACCAATCGTTGATTTAGTTCAGGCCATAAAGGAATGTAATTGGTGGGTCAAATTGCCATGTTGTGCTGATGTGCTCATTTCTCATTGGCTATAGTGTTGGTGATGTGGTGAAAGACTTTTCAAATGTCTTGTTGACTATTGCGAGGATTAATGAAGAGCCACCCGATCTACCGGGAAGAGATAAAATTGACAGCCCCATTTTAAATTTGTCTGGGTAGCCGTTTCTTTCAAGGTTTGAATTTTTAAATGGTTTTCCAGCAATAGGAGGGACTGGTATTCAATGTTTAAGTGGCTGGATCAGGTAGTTGTGATTTTGTCAACTACTGCGGCATGGTCCAAAGAGTTTGATGATTGATTGTAGAAGATTTGTACCCTGAGGGAATGGGTAGGTAGTTGGTCGAGGCATGTTGCAGATGATTGATCAAATTGATAAACATGGTGAATTCATGATCTTCGATACATTGCTCAGAGAACTATCATAAATGAAGATCAATCTTAGATCTGATCTCTTGAGGTTGCCTGGTTTTCCTCCAATGTAATAAATTTTCATTAAATCCAGTTGGTTTAGTGGGTGAAAACCCTAACCTCTGCCCTAGTCATCCGTAGCTTGTTGCATCCTAATTTTTTTTGAGATTCCAAGATGACTAGTGATATATATTGTAGTAATTTTGATTTTTAATGGGTTCCATTATTCTAGTTCCACATAGTTTCAAGTTTTGTTCCAGTTCTATTTTTGGTTGCAGGGCTAGTTCCATGAATGTTCTACCTTGTAAATACTTCCTTTTTTCTTTGCATATAGGGTGTCCCCTCTTTCCTTTCTAGTTGTGAGAATATAAAGAAGTTGTAACAGATGTCTTATGTATGAGATTTCAATATGTTTGTACTACTATTAGATTGTCTCCATTTGAGTTTTAGGCTTATTGATTGAAGCATCAAGGGTGTTTCAACCTTTCTATTTGCATTTCCTATGTGTCTGCAATAGAGTTGTTTTCATAGAAACAACTAAGTTTAGGAGTAGTTTTCAGATGTCTATGAGCTGGGGTATCAAGGGTATTTTGTGCTTGTCTTTTAGTGGATGCTAATTAATGCATTACCTATTTATAGGTCTCTTTTAAGGGGAGGATTAAAATCTTTTGAATAGGTGATAGCACATCTGGGTACGCAGGTGGATTGTTGAAGTGAGATCTGATCAGTGGTGTATGTTTGGTGTAAGGCACTAACATATTAGGATGTATTGTCTTCTTGTTTCATAGCTCTCTATTGCAATGAGGTATTTGACTCTGTTGCCCTTTGGATAAGGCACTAGTCTATGAGAGACTTAGGGTATTTCAGGGGTCCATTGAACCCAAAATTTAAATCATTCAAAGTAAAGCACCACCTTTCCCTTTCATATTGTTAGAGTAGATCCTTTCTAGTTTTCAGACTTATTCCATGAGAGCAAGTTATTACATTAGGTTATGGTCTCATTGGGGTATAGGATACCTAGAGGGGTCTAATAACTATTCCATAATAATCTATCTGGAGGCCTTTTATTTATCAAGAAGAGTCATGAGTGTGAGGATAAGGCAATACCTGCCTAAGTGATGTGGAGCTCAAACAAGGAGGATGCTCTTTGTTCTCATCAATTGGCCCTTTTTCCCTATCAGACTTTGGAGTGGAGACTAACCAGTTTGTCATCATAGTGTAAACTTGACACTGTGTGGAAAAAGTGAAAGCCAACACATCCTTTTAGTTGAACCAAATGAATCTATGTTTATTTCAGAGACTTTTAACTTGATCCTAGATCAGGCTGAGAAATAAATCACATACAAAGATAAACTCTGAGCAATGAATCAGAAAACCCAAAACTCAAGAAGCACAACCAAAGGAGAGATCTGAGAACTGAAAACTACATTAAGTATAAGGATTGAAACTCCTGTATTACAAACTATTCCATAATACAACACTTAGACAATATGCAAAGGATTTTGAAGGGTTTTCCACTATATTGACACAACTAGAAAAATATGTTACAATCTGGACTAAGGATACACAATTAGCTTTTCAGCTTCCTATGTCAAGAATTTTTAGCTAGCCCTTTCTAAATGATCATAAAATTTCTTTTATAAAGACAAGGATACAATAAGAAAAAGATCATTTAGGTTAAAAAACCCTAAATCTAACCAATCAAATCCAAGGCCTGTAGGAGAAAGAAATCTGATTTGTTTGTACCTCTACAAAACATTCCCAGGAATAATCAACTACTTGCTCTGAAAAAGATCAAATAAAAAATGAATACCTTGGAAGAAGCAACAAATCTGATCTATTCATGAATCAAAACAAAAAAACTTCAAAGCAACCAAGTTGCAAGAAATTTGATCTTTCCCCTTTCCCAGATTTGTAAATCAGTCACATCTGAAATGAAAAATCTTAACCAAACTCTGATCCCAAAAATACCAGTCATTACTACTTCTACCAATTTGGTCAAAATTGATTTTAACCACCGCCATTGTATTTCTAGTCTTCTGGCATTTCTGAAAACATATTATATGCCCATATTTGGACAAAAAATAATTCCTACAGACATTTTTCCGTGAACAGCCTAAAGTCATTTAAATTTTTGAATTTATCATATAGTTGAAACTATATTATTTATTTTAATCTTTGTTGCAAACCTTGAATTTTGAAGGTGGGCACCTATGCCATGTGGCATGACAGACTTGATTGGGTCGATCGGCCACCTCATTGCCTTGTCAAACTGTCTACACACCCTCTGCCACTTGTTGCATCCTTATTTGTTCATTGATCCACTAGGTGCTGATGTCATCAGATGACACATGTCATCCTATCACTAATCCACAAGTTTATCTATTGAGCATCTTCCTCATCATAGGATAACAACAACCATCAATCTTGTGGCACACATCTCGATGCATCTGACCTACTTACTGTGGGTTTCATCAAAATTGTCTTAACTTCCATGTGGGGCCCGTAAACTGCCAAGTCATCATCCAGCTGGCACCAACCGAACACCTCAATCCACACATGCATGAGGAAAGCCTTTGTCTGGTCATCTATGCTTGGACACTTCTAACTTGTGTGTTTGGATACTTGAATATCCTATTTTCATTTCACACAGCCAATATGGGATAAATCCCCATGGCTTTTATTAATATTTCACTCAAAATTAATCTCTCTAACGCATGCCCAACTGGCCGGCCCCACATAAGGCTAAAAGCTATCCACATGTCCCTTCCTCTTCTAACTTTACTACCAATCTGAGCCTCCTTGTACTTAAAAACTTCATGTACACATAGGCAGATGAATGTAGGATAAGACCTTAATACATAGTCTTCCATTTTAGCCACCCAACTCACTCCACATTTCTTACGTTGGCTTCTATTTACTCCAAATGTTAGCATCTTTTGATTTTACTAGTTGCCTTCTATCAAATGTAGGCTTTTACATTGCTTACACAACTCCATTAGATGCTTATTTAGCTCCCTCTACAAATACATTGCCAACCATGCTGAAGTATGTGCAGCATCACATAATCTTCCATATGTGGACAAGGTGGAGAAATGGGGAAGGGAAAGATGATGGGAAAAGAAAGGAGTGCACACAACACCTTGTACATATGGCATTTGAACATTTGGAAAATCATGGCACTCCATATTTATGCTACACACACCAGCTTGCACTTTATACTTCAAATGGAGACATGCATGCTGATGCAGGAGCATCCTGGGTGTAAGAGCAATCTTGCATCACCCAAAAAAAAATATTTCTATTTTTATATTCAATAAGGGCTATTTTGTGCAGAGCTACTATTTATGGAAAGTTACTATTTTTGGTAATTTTTATATGTGCTCAGAATGATCTGATTTCTTTCTTGGAGGTTCGTTTTGATTAGATAAGTCTACCAGTAAAGTTTCATTGCTAGATCAAGTGTATATTGGAAGATATTGAAGATTTTTGATATTGGCAGTAGGGTACAAAAATTTTCAACTCAGTTTTGAAAGCTTTAGAGGCTCTGGATGAGGTCAAAAATTTTGGTGACAGGCACTTGCATGGGTCAAGCATGTAGAGCGCTTTGTGGCATTTTTGAAATGGGGTTATAATAGCCGATCGGGTCAACTGGTGATGACTTATGGTCTTCGAAAGTTGGGCCACCTAAAATGGTGAAAAATAATTTTCTTCAAAATTTTTGTTCAGGTTTCAAAGGTTATCTTGAGCCGACTATGATGTAATAAAATGTAAAATAAAATAATTCTAAGTTTGGTCAGCCTTATTGGCTAAAATTCTGGAACCTTCCGAGGTGATGGAAAATTGCCTATATAAGGAAGGCTGTATTATTGTCTTAGGCAGTTCAAAATAGTTCTGGGTAGTAGCTTTGGGTAATAGTTCAGAGCTTTGTCCTATAGAATATTGTAAGGGAATGCCCATGTGGCTTTGCATATTGTAATTCTGAAAGTTTGTAATTCTACATTTGTGGAGATAATAAGAAGCTAATTTTCTATTCTTGCATATTGTTGTTCTTTCTCTATTTCTGTTATGTATTTGTGATATTAAGGGGAGCACCCTTCACCAAGTGGTATCAGAGTAGGAGTTCTTGAGTGTGTAAACAGATCGCTGACTATGAGCTAGTTTGCACCAAGACCGTGGTTAGGGTTTCAGCACACATCGCAAAAATACCTCCACGAAGGGAACATGGCGGAAGAGCTGGTGTTGTAACACCTGAGGTTAGGGCACTGCAGAGACAAGTGCGAGCATTGCAAGAAGAGATTCATAGAGGAATGAATCTTAATGTTAGAGATGAAAGCGAGGATGAAGCTGAAGAAGAATATCTAGAAGGAGAAGTCAAAATTATGAACCAGGAGGAAGAAAGACTTTTTTGGGCCATTTCTAAGATTGGGAAAAGACTAAGATTGAGGTTCCTACATTTTCTAGAAATCTTAACCCAGAAGAATTGATCGACTAGATCAATGAATATGATGAATATTTTGAGTATGAAGATGTTGAGGATCCTGATAGGGTCAAATTTGCGAAGGCCAGACTGAAAGGTCATGTGAAGATATGGTGGCAAGAGATTCAGTTGGAGTGAAATAGAAGGGGAAAGGAGAAAATCACGAGATGGGATCGGATGGTGGATAAATTGAAGTCAAAGTTCATTCCTGTTGATTATGAGCTTAACCTACTAAAGAAAATGTAGAGTTTGAAGCAAGCAGGAAGACCTGTTCAGGAGTATACAGAGGAGTTCTATCGACTTCTCATCAGAACAAGCCATGCAGAAGCTGATAAGGAGAAAGTTACCTGATACTTTAATGGGTTAAGGCAAAGCATTCAGGAGGAGCTGAATCTAGTTCAAATGAATAGTATTGAACATGCATACCAGTTTGCCCTAAAAGTACAGGAAAAGCTGAACAAGAAGTTTGAGAGTAGACAAAATGGAAGAGGTCACGGTGGATGATCTGGTGGATGGTCATATGGTGGCCAAAATGAAGATCCGAAAAAGAAGGATGAGACTAGTAGTAGTCAGAATCAGTGAGGAAATAATTCTAATCACTTCCAGGATCAAAATAATAGACATTAGAGAGGAAGAGGAATAGGACAAGGATCTGGAAGAGGTGGGTTCCGTGGAACATATTTTCACTATGGAGAAGAAGGTCATAGGGCATTTGAATGTCCTGAGTGCCAAGGAAGAATAGACAAGAGAAATGTAGGCCAGGCCAGAGTTGCACATGTAGATGAAGATGCCAAATCATCAAATTTTGAAGATGTTGAAAAAGGAGAAATATTGATTAACAGAAGAGTCTTGTTGAGTGGTGAGAATGAACCTGAGCAAAGGAGGATCCTATTTCACACCAGGTGCAAATGTAAAGGTAAATGTTGTGATGTGATTATTGATAGTGGAAGCACTGACAATTTGGTGTTAGAAGAGATGGTGACAAAGTTGAAGCTCAAGAGACAGAAACACCCATATCTATATCAGATTGCCTGGGTACAGGATGACCTCAAGGTCATGGTCAATGAACAATACCTGGAGAAGTTCAAGATTGGTGGATACCAAGATGTAGTATTGTGTGATATCATATCTATGGATGCATGTCATATGTTGTTGCGTAGACCATGACAGTTTGACAGATGTGCTGTACATGATGGTCGTGTGAATACTTATTCCCTGACAAAGGATGGAGTGCGACATAAGCTAAAACCATTGAAGGAGACTGAAGAAAAAGTATGTGGTAATGCAAGGATAACTTTTGTTGATGGAAGAAATTTTCTAGATGGTATGAGGCATGAGCATGTATGTTTTTCTTTAATTCCAAAAGCTGGGAAAGAGGAAGTAGAAGATGTTCATCTAGAAGTTGCAGATTTGTTGAATGAGTTTCAGGATATTATATCTGATAACGTGCCTAATGGATTACCACCAGTTAGGAAGATAAGTCATTAGATGGACTTGATCCCAGGAGTGGATTTTTTGAATAAGGCAGCACACAGAATGACACCTGCAAAAAGTGAGGAGTTGAACAGACAAATACATGAACTATTACAGAAAAGATTGATCCGTGAGAGTCTGAGTCCCTGTGTTGTACTAGTGGTATTAGCACCAAAAAAGAATGGAGAATGGAGGATGTGTACAGATTCTAGGATAATAAATAAGATCACAATCAAGTACAGGTTTTCATTGCCACGAATGGATGATATTATGGACTGTTTGAGTGGAGCTATGTATTTCTCAAAAATAGATCTGAAGAGTGGATATCATCAGATTTAGATTAGAGAAGGAGATGAATGGAGGACTGCTTTCAAAACAAAGGAAGGACTATATGAGTGGTTAGTCATGCCTTTTGGGCTAACCAATGCACTGAGCACTTTCATGCAGCTCATGAATGAGGTTCTGAAAGAATTTCTGGGTAAGTTTGTCATTGTTTAGCTAGATGATATTTTGATCTTTAGTAAGACATTGGATGAGAATATGATGCATATTCGTATGGTATTTGAGAAGTTGAGAGAAGAGAAATTGTTGATTAATTTGAAAAAGTGCAGTTTTGTGAAGAAAGAGTTGGTGTATTTGGGGTTTGTAGTTTCAGGAGAAGGTCTCAAAATAGACCCAGAGAAGGTACAAGCTATCCTTGAATGGCCTAATCCAAGGAGTGCTACTGAGGTAAGATATTTTCATGGTCTAGCTAGCTTTTACAGAAAGTTTATCAAAAATTTTAGCAATATTTGTGGACCCTTGACTGAAATAATGAGAGAGGATAGAAAAGAGTTTAAGTGGATTAATGGGGCAGAAAAGAGTTTTCAATTATTGAAATAAAAAGTTACAGAATAACCTATTTTAGCACTTCTAGATTTTAATAAAGTGTTTCAAGTAGATTGTGATGCTAGTGGTACTCCAATAGGAGCTTTTATGAGCCAAGAAGGTAAACCTGTTGCTTATTTCAGTGAGAAGTTAAATGATGCCAAGAGGAAATATTCTATTTATGATCAAGAATTTTATGTTATAGTTCAGGCATTAAAGAAGTGGAGACATTATCTACTTCCTAAGAAGTTTGTTTTGTATACTGATCATCAAGCTTTGCAATATTTGAATAGTCAAGGAAAATTGAATCAAAGACATTTGAAATGGGTTGAGTTTTTGCAGAGTTATACATTTTTTTTGAAACACGAGAGTGGAAAGTCTAATAGGGTTGTAGATGCTATTAGTAGAAGACAACTATTGCTGACAGAAATGCAGATTAAATAGGTTGGGTTCAAGGAACTCAAGAATTTGTATCTAGGGGATCCTGATTTTGGTGAAGCTTAGAAATCTTGTACAAAACCTGTTACTCTAGATAGGATGAAATGGTTGGATTTCATCATCTAGGATGATATGCTATTTAGAGGGAGTCAGTTGTGCATTCCATGAAATTCTATGAGGGAGAATCTCATCAAGGAGAAGCATAGCGGAGCATTGGCTAGACATTTTGGTCATGATAAAACTTTTGGTTTGGTTAGTGAGAACTATTATTGGCCATAGTTGCAGCAAGATGTGAAGAAATTTGTACAGAGTTGTAGAGTATGTCAAATGGTGAAAGGAGTGAAGCAGAATACAGGGTTGTATCATCCATTACCCGTACCAAAGAAGCCTTGGGAGGATATCAGCATGGACTTTGTTCTTGGTTTACCAAGGACTCAGTAGGGACATGATTCAATTTTTGTGGTGGTTGATAGATTTTCAAAGATGACACATTTCATTCCTTGTAAGAAGACTAATGTTGTTGTTCATGTAGCAGAATTGTTTTTCAGAGAAGTAGTGAGGCTTCATGGTTTGCCAAAGACCATAGTTTCAGATCGGGACACTAAATTTGTTGGATATTTTTGGTGTACATTGTGAAAGAAGTTGAAGATAGATTTGAAGTTCAGTTCATCACATCATCCAAAGATTGATGGACAGATAGAGGTGGTGAATAGGAGTTTAAGAAATTTGCTGAGATGTTTGGTTGGAGATAAGCCAACAGGATGGCATTTGATTTTACCACAGGCAGAATTTGCATATAATAATTCTATCAATAGGAGCACTGGTAAATCACCATTCCAGATTGTCTATGGAAGTAGTCCAAGAAATGCATCTGAATTGAGGAAGATAGATAAAGGAGAAATAAGTAGTGCTGAAGCTGAGGATTTTGCAGAACACTTGAAGAACATCTATGAGGAGGTGAAGAAGCATATTACCAAGATGAATGCACAATATAAGGCTAAGGTAGATGAGAAAAGGAGGTGTGAGAAATTTTAGGTTGGTGATGAAGTCATGGTTCATATGCGGAAGGAGCAGTTTTTAGTTGGTACATATAACAAGCTGAAAATGAAGAAGTTTAGAAAATGTAAGATACTAAAGAAACATGATTCAAGAAATGCATATGAGGTAGAATTACCTACTGAGCTAAATATTTCACCAGTGTTTAACATTTTAGATCTGACAGAGTATCATGAAGGAGGTCTTGAAGATGAGATCACAGCAGCACAGTGGAGTATTCTAGCAACTAGTTCAGACACTAACGAAATTGAAGATATACTAGACAGTCGTGTTGGCAGAAGCACAAGGAACAGGACATAAGAAGAATATCTGGTCAAGTGGAAAGGATGACCTATTGAAGATTCATCATGGCTGATAAAGGAGGAGGTTAGCCATCTTGGTTTTCCTCTGCACACCTGAGTCGTGACAGGGTCACTTCTCAAATTACCCTCGGTGTCTGATGTAGTAGCATCCTGGGTGTAAGAGCAATCTTGCATCACCCAAAAAAAAATATTTCTATTTTTATATTCAATAAGGGCTATTTTGTGCAGAGCTGTTATTTATGAAAAGTTACTATTTTTGGTAATTTTCATATGTGCTTAGAATGATTTGATTTCTTTGTTGGAGATTCATTTTGGTCATATAAGTCTTCCAGTAAAGTTTCATTGCTAGATCAAGTGTATATTGGAAGATATTGAAATTTTTTGGTATTGGCAGCAAGGTATAGAAACATTGAACTTAGTTTTGAAGGCTTTAGATGCCTCGGATGAGGTCAAAAATTTGGGTGGCAGGCACTTGCATGGGTCAAGCTTGTGGAGCACTTTGTGGCATTTTTGAAATGGTGTTATAATAGCTGATTAGGTCAACTGGTGATGACTTATGGTCTTCAGAAGTTGGGCCACCTGAAATGGTAGAAAATAATTTTTTTCAAAATTTCTGTTCGAGTTTCAAAGGTTATCTTGAGCTGACTATGATGTAATAAACTATAAAATAAAATAATTCTAAGTTTGGTCGACCTTATTGGCTAAAATTCTAGAACTTTCCCAAGCGGTGGAAAATTGCCTATATAAGGAAGGCTCTATTATTGTCTTAGGCAGTTCAGAATAGTTCTGGGTAGTAGATCTGGGTAATAAGTCAAGGCTTTGTCCTACAAAATATTGTAAGGGAATGTCCATGTGGCTTTGCATATTGTAATTCTAAAAGTTTGTAATTCCACATTTGTGGAGATATAAGAAGCTAATTTTATTTTCTTGCATATTGTTGTTGTTTCTCTATTTCTGTTATGTGTTTGTGATATTAAGGGGAGCACCCTTCACCAAGTGGTATCAGAGTAGGTGTTCCTGAGTGTGTAAATAGATTATCGACTGTGAGACAGTTTGCACCAGGACTATGGTTAGGGTTTCAATGCGCATCGCAAAAATACCTCCACGAAAGGAACGTGGCGGAAGAGCTGGTGTTGTAACACCTGAGGTTAGGGCACTACAAAGACAAATGCAAGCATTGCAAGAAGAGATTCATAGAGGAATGAATCTTAATGTCAGAGATGAAAGCGAGGATGAAGCTGAATAAGAATATCAAGAAGGAGAAGTCAAAATTGTGAACCAGGAGGAAGAAAGATTTTTTCGCGCCATTTCTAAGATTGGGAAAAGACCTAAGATTGAGGTTCCTACATTTTTTAGAAATCTTAACCTAGAAGAATTGATCGACTGGATCAATGAATGTGATGAATATTTTGAGTCTGAAGATGTTGAAGATCTTGATAGGGTCAAATTTGTGAAGGCTAGACTAAAAGGTCATGTGAAGATATGGTGGCAAGAGATTCAGTTGGAGTGAAATAGAAAGGGAAAGGAGAAAATCATGAGATGGGATCAGATGGTGCATAAATTAAAGTGACAGTTCATTCCTGTTGATTATGAGCTTGACCTACTGAAGAAAATGCAGAGTTTGAAGCAAGCAGGAAGATATAGTCAGGAGTATACAGAGGAGTTCTATCGACTTCTCATTAGAACAGGCCATGCAGAAGCTGATAAGGAGAAAGTTGCCTGATACCTTAATGTGTTAAGGCAAAGCATTCAAGAGGAGCTGAATTTGGTTTGAATGAATAGTATTGAAGAGGCATACCAGTTTGCCCTAAAAGTAGAGGAAAAGCTGAACAAGAAGTTTCAGAGCAGACAAAATGAAAGAGGTCGCAGTGGATGATCTGGTGGATGGTCATATGATAGTCGAAATGAAGATCCAAAAAAGAAGGATGAGGCTAGTAGTAATCAGAATCAGTGAGGAAATAATTCGAATCGCTTCCAGGATTAGAAAAATAAAGATCAAAGAGGAAGAGGAAGAGGACAAGGATCTGGAAGAGGTGGCTTCCGTGGAACATGTTTTCACTATGGAGAAGAAGGTCATAGGGCATTTGAATGTCCTCAGTGCCAATGCAGAATAGATAAAAGAAATGAAGGCCAGGCCAGAGTTGCACATGTAGATGAAGATGATAGATCATCAAATTCTGAAAATGCTAAAAGAGGAGAAATGTTGATTAACAGAAGAGTCCTGTTGAGTGGTGAGAATGAACCTGAGCAAAGGAGGAGCCTATTTCGCACCAGGTGCAAGTGTGAAGATAAATGTTGTGATGTGATTATTGATAGTGGAAGCACTGACAATATGGTGTTAGAAGAGATAGTGACAAAGTTGAAGCCCAATAGATAGAAACACCCACATCCATATCAGATTGCCTAGGTACAGGATGACCATAAGGTCATGGTCAATGAATAATGCCTAGTGAAGTTCAAGATTGGTGGATACCAAGATGAGGTATTATGTGATATCATATTTATGGATGCATGTCATATGTTGTTGGGTAGACCATGGCAGTTTGACAGATGTGCTGTACATGATGGTCGTGTGAATACCTATTCCCTGACAAAGGATGGAGTGCGACATAAGCTAAAACCATTGAAGGAGACTGAAAAAAAAGTATGTGCTAATGCAAAGATAATTTTTGTTGATGGAAGAAATTTACTAGATGGTATGAGGCATGAGCATTTATGTTTCACTTTAATTCCAAAAGCTGGTAAAGAGGAAGTAGAAGATGTTCCTCTAGAAGTTAGAGATTTGTTCAATAAGTTTCACGATATTGTATCTGATAACGTACCTGATGGATTACCACTAGTCAAGAAGATTAGTCATCAGATGGACTTGATCCCAAGAGTGAGTTTGCCAAATAAGGCAGCACATAGAATGACACCTGCAAAAAGTGACGAGTTGAACAGACAAGTACATGAACTATTACAGAAAAGATTTATCCATGAGATTCTGAGTCCCTATGCTGTACCAGCGGTATTAGCACCAAAGAAGAATGGAGAATGGAGGATGTGTACAGATTCTAGGGCAATAAACAAGATCACAATCAAGTACAGGTTTCCATTGCCACGAATGGATGATATTATGGACTGTTTAAGTGGAGCTGTGTATTTCTCAAAGATAGATCTGAAGAGTGGATATCATTAGATTCGGATCAAAGAAGGAGATGAATGGAAGACTACCTTCAAGACAAAGGAAGGACTATATGAGTGGTTAGTTATGCCTATTGGGCTAACAAATGCACCGAGCACTTTCATGTGGTTCATGAACGAGGTTGTGAAAGAATTTATGGGTAAGTTTGTCATTGTTTACCTAGATGATATTTTGATCTTTAGTAAGACATTGGATGAGCATATGATGCATATTCGTATGGTATTTGAGAAGTTGAGAGAAGAGAAATTGTTGATTAATTTGAAGAAGGGCAGTTTTGTGAAGAAAGAGTTGGTGTATTTGGGGTTTGTAGTTTCAGGAGAAGGTCTAAAAATGGACCCAGAGAAGGTACAAGCTATCTTTGAATGGCCTACTGCAAGGAGTGCTACTGAGGTAAGTTCTTTTCATGGTCTAGCTAGCTTTTATAGAAATTTTATCAAAAAATTTAGCAGTATTTGTGGACCCTTGACTGAAACAATGAGAGGGGATAGAAAAGAGTTTAAGTGGATTAATGGAGCAGAAAAGAATTTTCAATTATTGAAATAAAAAGTTATAGAACAACCTATTTTAGCACTTCTAGATTTTAATAAGGTGTTTCAAGTAGATTGTGATGCTAGTGGTACTACAATAGGAGCTGTTATGAGCCAAGAAGGTAAACCTATTGCTTATTTCAGTGAGAAGTTAAATGATGCCAAGAGGAAATATTATATTTATGATCAAGAATTTTAAGCTATAGTTCAGGTATTAAAGAAGTGGAAACATTATCTACTTCCTAAGGAGTTTTTTTTGTATACTGATCATCGAGCTTTGCAATATTTGAATAGTCAAGGAAAATTGAATCAAAGGCATTCGAAATGGGTTGAATTTTTACAGAGTTATACATTTGTTTTGAAACTCAAGAGTGGAAAGTCTAATAGGGTTGCAAATGCTTTTAGCAGAAGACAACTATTGCTGACAAAAATACAGATTGAAGTGGTTGGGTTCAAGGAAATCAACAATGTGTATCTAGAGGATCCTGATTTTGGTGAAGCGTGGAAAGCTTGTACAGAACCTGTTACTCTGGATAGGACGAAATGGTTGGATTTCATCATCCATGATGATATGCTATTCAGAGGGAGTCAGTTGTGCATTCCACAAATTTTTATGAGGGAGAATCTCATCAAGGAGAAGCATAGCGGAGGATTGGCTGGACATTTTGGTCGTGATAAAACCTTTGGTTTGGTTAGTGAGAACTATTATTGGCCACAGTTGCAGTAAGATGTAAAGAATTTTGTACAGAGTTGCAGAGTATGTTAGATGATGAAAGGAGTGAAGCAGAATACAGGGTTGTATCAGCCATTACCCGTACCAAAAAAGCCTTGGGAGGATATCAGCATGGACTTTGTTCTTGGTTTACCGAGGACTCAGCAGGGACATGATTCAATTTTTGTGGTGGTTGACATATTTTCAAAGATGGCACATTTCATTCCCTGTAAGAAGACTAATGATGCTATTCATGTAGCAGAATTATTTTTTAGAGAAGTAGTGAGACTTCATGGTTTGCCAAAGACCATAGTTTTAGATCGGGACACAAAATTTATTAGATATTTCTAGCGTACATTGTGGAAGAAGTTGAAGACAAATTTGAAGTTCAGTTCATCACATCATCCATAGACTGATGGACAGACAGAGGTGGTGAATAGGAGTTTAAAAAATTTGCTGAGATGTTTGGTTGGAGATAAGCCAACAGGATGAGATTTGATTTTACCACAGGCAAAATTTGCATACTATAATTTTGTCAACAGGAGCACTGGTAAATCACCAGTCCAGATTGTATATGGAAATAGTCTAAGAAATACATTTGAATTGAGGAAGATAGATAAAGGAGAAATAAGTAGTGCTGAAGTTGAGGATTTTGCAGAACACTTGAAGAACATCCATGGGGAGGTGAAGAAGCATATTAACAAGATGAACACACAGTATAAGACTAAGGCAAATGAGAAAAGGAGGTATAAGAAATTTCAAGTTGGTGATGAAGTCATGGTTCATTTGCGGAAGGAGTGGTTTCCAGTTGGTACATATAAAAAGCTGAAAATGAAAAAGTTTGGACCATGTAGGATACTGAAGAAACATGATTCAGAAAATGCATATGAGGTAGAATTGCCTACTGAGCTAAATATTTCACCAGTGTTTAACATTTTAGATCTGATAGAGTATCACGAAGGAGGTGTTGAAGATGAGATCAGAGTAGCATAGTGAAGTATTCCAGCAACTAGTTCAGACACTAAGGAGATTGAAGATATACTAAACAGTCATGTTGGCAGAAGCACAAGGAACAGGACATATGAAGAATATCTGGTCAAGTGGAATGGATGACCTGTTGAAGATTCATCATGGCTGACAAAGGAGGAGGTTAGCCATCTTAGTTTTCCTCTGCACACCTAAGTCATGACAAGGTCACTTCTCAAATTACCCTGGGTGTCTGATGCAGGAGTATCCTAGGTTTAAGAGCAATCTTGCATCACCCAAAAAAAACATTTCTATTTTTATATTCAATAAGGGCTATTTTTTGCAGAGTTGCTATTTATGGAAAGTTACTATTTTAGGTAATTTTTATATGTGCTTAGAATGATCTGATTTCTTTATTGGAGGTTCATTTTGGTCATATAAGTTTGCCAGTAAAGTTTCATTGCCAAATCAAGTGTATATTGGAAGATATTGAAGATTTTTGGTATTGGCAGCAGGGTACAGAAACTTTGAACTCAGTTTTGAAGGCTTTAGAGGCCCCGAATGAGGTCAAAAATTTGGGTGAAGGGTGCTTGTGTAGGTCAAGTCTGTAGAGCACTTTGTGGCATTCCCAAAATGGGGTTATAATAGCTGATCGGGTCAACTGGTGATGACTTATGGTCTTCAGAAGTTGGGCCACCTGAAATGGTGAAAAATAATTTTTTTCAAAATTTATGTTTGGGTTTCAAAGGTTATTTTGAGCCGAGTATGATGTAATAAAATGTAAAATAAAATAATTCTAAGTTTGGTCGGCCTTATTGGCTAAAATTCTGGAACCTTCCCAGGTGGTGAAAAATTGCCTATATAAGGAAGACTGTATTATTGTCTTAGGTAGTTCAGAATAGTTTTGGGTAGTAGATCTGGGTAATAGTTCAAGGCTTTGTCCTACACAATATTGTAACGGAATGCCCATGTGGCTTTGCATATCATAATTTTGAAAGTTTGTAATTCCACATTTATGGAGATAATAAGAAGCAAATTTTCTATTTTTGGATATTGTTGTTGTTTCTCTATTTCTGTTATGTGTTTGTGGTATTAAAGGGAGCACCCTTTACCAAGTGGTATCAAAGCAGGAGTTCCTGAGTGTGTAAACAGATCACTGACTATGAGGCAGTTTGCACCAGGACCGTGGTTAGAGTTTCAGCGTGCATCACAAAAATGTCTCCATGAAGGGAACGTGGTGGGAGAGCTGCTGTTGTAACACTTGAGGTTAGGGCACTGCAGAGACAAGTGGAAGCATTGCAAGAAGAGATTCGTAGAGGAATGAATCTTAATGTTAGAGATGAAAGCGAGAATGAAGCTGAAGAAGAATATCAAGAAGGAGAAGTCAAAATTGTAAACCAGGAGGAAGAAAGACTTTTTTGGGCCATTTCTAAGATTGGTAAAAGACCTAAGATTGAGGTTCCTACATTTTCTGGAAATCTTAACCTAGAAGAATTGATCAACTGGATCAATGAATGTGATGAATATTTTGAGTATGAAGATGTTGAGGATCCTGATAGGGTCAAATTTGTGAAGGCCAGACTGAAAGTTTATACGAAGATATGGTGGCAAGAGATTCAGTTGGAGCAAAATAGAAGGGGAAAAGAGAAAATCATGAGATGGGATTAGATGGTGGATAAATTGAAGTGATAGTTCATTCTTATTGATTATGAGCTTGACCTACTAAAGAAAATGCAGAGTTTGAAGCAAGCAAGAAGATTTGTTCAGGAGTATATAGAAGAGTTCTATCGACTTCTCATCAGAACAGGTCATGCAGAAGTTGATAAGGAGAAAGTTGCTTGATACCTTAATGGGTTAAGGCAAAGCATTCAGGAGGAGCTGAATCTGGTTCGAATGAATAGTATTGAAGAGGCATACTAGTTTTCCCTAAAAGTAGAGGAAAAATTGAACAAGATGTTTGAGAGCAGACAAAACAAAAGAGGTCATGGTGGACAATCTGGTGGACGGTCATATGTTGGCCGAAATGAAGATCCGAAAAAAAAGGATGAGGCTTGTAGAAGTCAGAATCAGAGAGGAAATAATTCAAATCACTTCTAGGATCAGAATAATAAAGATCAGAGAGGGAGAGGAAGAGGACAAGGATCTGGAAGAGGTAGCTTCCATGGAACATGTTTTCACTGTGGAGAAGAAGGTCATAGGGCATTTGAATGTCCTCAGCACCAATGTAGAACAGATAGGAGAAATGAACACCAGGCCAGAGTTGCACATGTAGATGAAGATGCCAGATCATCAAATTCTAAAGATGCTAAAAGAGGAGAAATATTGATTAATATAAGAGTCTTGTTGAGTGGTGAGAATGAACCTGAGCAAATGAGGAGCCTGTTTCGCACCAGGTGCAAGTGTGAAGGTAAATGTTGTGATGTGATTATTGATAGTGGAAGCACTGACAATTTGGTGTCAGAAGAGATGGTGACAAAGTTGAAGCTCAAGAGATAGAAACACCCACATCCAAATCAGATTGCCTGGGTACAAGATGACCACAAGGTCATGGTCAATGAATAATGCCTAGTGAAGTTCAAGATTGGTGGATACCAAGATGAGGTATTGTGTGATATTATATCTATGGATGCATGTCATATGTTGTTGGGTAGACCATGGTAGTTTGACAAATGTGATGTACATGATGGTCGTGCGAATACCTATTCCCTAACAAAGGATGGAGTGCGACATAAGCTAAAACCATTGAAGGAGACTGAAGAAAAGGTATGTGGTAATGGAAGGATAACTTTTGTTGATGGAAGAAATTTTTTAGATGGTATGAGGCATGAGCATGTATGTTTTTCTTTAATTCCAAAAGTTGGTAAAGTGGAAGTAGAAGATGTTCCTGTAGAAGTTGCAAATTTGTTGAATGAGTTTCAAGATATTGTATCTGATGGACTTGATCCTAGGAGTGAGTTTGTCAAATAAGGTAGCACATAGAATGACGCCTGCAAAAAGTGAGGAGTTGAATAGATAAGTACATGAAATGTTATAGAAAGGATTGATTCGTGAAAGTCTGAATCCCTGTGCTATACCAGCGGTATTAGCACCAAAGAAGAATGGAGAATGGAGGATGTGTACAGATTCTAAGGCAATAAATAAAATCACAATCAAGTACAGGTTTCCATTGCCACGAATGGATGATATTATGAAATGTTTCAGTGGAGCTATGTATTTCTCAAAGATAGATCTGAAGAGTGGATATCATCAGATTCAGATTAGAGAAGGAGATGAATGGAAGACTGCCTTCAAGACAAAGGAAGGACTATATGAGTGGTTAGTCATGCCTTTTGGGGTAACCAATGCACCGAGCACTTTCATGCAGCTCAAGAATGAGGTTCTGAAATTTTTTTTGGATAAGTTTGTCATTATTTACCTAGATGATATTTTGATCTTTAGTAAGACATTGGATGAGCATATGATGCATATTCGTATGGTATTTGAGAAGTTGAGAGAAGAAAAATGTGTTGATTAATTTGAAGAAGTGCAGTTTTCTGAAGAAAGAGTTGGTGTATTTGGAGTTTGTAGTTTCAGGAGAACGTCTAAAAATAGACCCAGAGAAGGTACAAGCTATCCTTGAATGGCCTACTCTAAGGAGTGCTACTAAGGTAAGATCTTTTCATGGTCTAGCTAGCTTTTACAGAAAGTTTATCAGAAATTTTAGTAGTATTTGTGGACCCTTGACTGAAACAATGAGAGGGGATAGAAAAGAGTTTAAGTGGATTAATGGGGCAGAAAAGAGTTTTCAATTGTTGAAACAAAAAGTTATAGGACAACTTGTTTTAGCATTTCTAGATTTTAATAAGGTGTTTCAAGTAGATTGTGATGGTAGTGGTACTATAATAGGAGCTTTTATGAGCCAAGAAGGTAAACCTATTACTTATTTCAGTGAGAAGTTAAATGATACCAAGAGGAAATATTCTATTTATGATCAAGAATTTTATGTTATAGTTTAGGCATTAAAGAAGTGGAGACATTATCTACTTCCTAAGGAGTTTATTTTGTATACTGATCATCAAGCTTTGCAATATTTGAATAGTCAAGGAAAATTGAATCAAAAGCATTTGAAATGGTTTGAATTTTTGCAGAGTTATACATTTGTTTTGAAACAAAGGAGTGGAAAGTCTAATAAGGTTGCAGATGCTCTTAGCAGAAGGCAATGATTGCTGACAGAAATGAAGATTGAAGTGGTTGGGTTTAAGGAACTCAAGAATTTGTATCTACAGGATCATGATTTTGGTGAAGCTTGGAAAGCTTGTACAGAACCTATTACTTTAGACAGGATGAAATGGTTGGATTTCATCATCCAGGATGATATGCTATTCAAAAGGAGTCAATTGCACATTCCACGAAGTTCTGAGGGAGAATCTCATCAAGGAGAAGCATAGCGAAGGATTGGCTGGACATTTTGGTCATGATAAAACTCTTGGTTTGGTTAGTGAGAACTATTATTGGCCACAGTTGTAGCAAGATGTGAAAAAGTTTGTACAGAGTTGTAGAGTATGTCAGATGGCGAAAGGAGTGAAGCAGAATACAGGGTTGTATCAGCCATTACCCGTACCAAAGAAGCCTTGGGAGGATATCAGCATGGACTTTGTTCTTAGTTTACCGAGGACACAGCAGGGACATGATTCAATTTTTGTGGTGGTTCACAGATTTTCAAAGATGACACAATTCATTCCCTGCAAGAAGACTAATGATGTTGTTCATATAGCAGAATTATTTTTCAGAGAAGTAGTGAGACTTCATGGTTTGCCAAAGACCATAGTTTCAGATCGGGACACTAAGTTTGTTAGATATTTCTGGCGTACATTGTGAAAGAAGTTGAAGACAGATTTGAAGTTTAGTTCATCACATCATCCATAGACTGATGGACAGACAGAGGTGGTGAATAGGAGTTTGAAAAATTTGCTGAGATGTTTGGTTCGATATAAGCCAACAGTATGGGATTTGATTTTACCATAGGCAAAATTTGCATACAATAATTCTATCAACAAGAGCACTGGTAAATCACCATTTTAGATTATATATGGAAGTAGTCCAAGAAATGCATCTGAATTGAAGAAGATAGATAAAGGAGAAATAAGTAGTGCTAAAGCTGAGGATTTTGTAGAACACTTGAAGAACATCCATGGGGAGGTGAGGAAGCATATTACCAAGATGAACGCATAGTATAAGGCTAAGGTAGATGAGAATAGGAGGTATAAGGAATTTCAAGTTGGTGATGAAGTCATGGTTCATTTGTGGAAGGAGTGGTTTCAGTTGGTACATATAACAAGCTAAAAATGAAGAAGTTTGGACCATGTAGGATACTAAAGAAACATGATTCAAGAAATGCATATGAGGTAGAATTGCCTACTGAGCCAAATATTTCACCAGTGTTTAATATTTTAGATCTGATAGAGTATCACGAATGAGGTGTTGAAGATGAGATCACAACAGCATAGTGGAGTATTCCAGTAACTAGTTTAGACACTAAGTAGATCGAAGATATATTGGACAGTCATGTTGGCAGAAGCACAAGGAATAGGACATATTAAGAATATCTGGTCAAGTGGAATGGACGACCTGTTGAAGATTCATCATGGCTGACAAAGGAGGAGGTTAGCCATCTTGGTTTTCCTCTGCACACCTAAGTCGTGACAAGGTCACTTCTCAAATTACCCTAGGTGTCTGATGTAGGAGCATCCTGGGTGTAAGAGCAATCTTGCATCACCCAAAAAAAATATTTCTATTTTTATATTTAATAAGGGCTATTTTCTGCAGAGCTGTAATTTATGGAAAGTTATTATTTTTGGTAATTTTCATATGTGCTTAGAATGATCTGATTTCTTTCTTGGAGGTTCATTTTGGTCATATAAGTCTTTGAGTAAAGTTTCATTGCTAGATCAAGTGTATATTGGAAGATATTGAAGATTTTTGGTATTGGCAGTAGGGTACAGAAACTTTGAACTTAGTTTTGAAAGCTTTAGAGGTTACAGATTAGGTCAAAAATTTGGGTGATGGGCGCTTGTGCAAGTCAAGCTTGTAGAGCGCTTCGTGGCATTTCTAAAATGGGGTTATAATAGCTGATCAGGTCAACTGGTGATGACTTATGGTCTTCAGAAGTTGGGCCACCTAAAATGGCAGAAAATAAATTTTTTCAAAATTTATGTTCGGGGTTCAAAGGTTATCTTGAGCCGACTATGATGTAATAAAATGTAAAATAAAATAATTCTAAGTTTGGTCAGCCTTATTGGCTAAAATTTTGGAACCTTCCCAGGCAGTGGAAAATTGCATATATAAGGAAGGTTGTATTATTGTCTTAGGCAGTTCAGAATAGTTCTGGGTAGTAGATCTAGGTAATAGTTTGAGGCTTTTTTCTATAGAATATTGTAAGGGAATGCCCATGTGGCTTTGCATATTGTAATTCTGAAAGTTTGAAATTCCATATTTGTGGAGATAATAAGAAGCTAATTTTTTGTTCTTGCATATTGTTGTTGTTTCTCTATTTCTGTTATGTGTTTGTGGTATTAAGGGAAGCACCCTTCACCAAGTGGTATCAGAGCAGGAGTTCCTGAGTGTGTAAATAGATTGCTGACTATGAGGCAATTTGCACCAAGACCGTGGTTAGGGTTTCAGTGTGCATCACAAAAATGCCTCCATGAAGGGAACGTGGTGGAAGAGCTAGTGTTGTAACACCTGAGGTTAGGGCACTGCAGAGACAAGTGCGAGCATTACAAGAAGAGATTCGTAGAGGAATGAATCTTAATGTCAGAGATGAAAGCAAGGATGAAGCTGAAGAAGAATATCAAGAAGGAGAAGTCAAAATTGTGAATGAGGAGGAAGAAAGACTTTTTCGGGCCATTTCTAAGATTGGAAAAAGAACTAAGATTGAGGTTCCTACATTTTCTGGAAATCTTAACCCAGAAAAATTGATCAACTAGATCAATGAATGTGATGAATATTTTGAGTATGAAGATGTGGAAGATCCTGAGAGGGTCAAATTTGTGAAGGCAGAACTGAAAGGTCATGTGAAGATATGGTGGCAAGAGATTTAGTTAGAGCGAAATAGAAGGGGAAAGGAGAAAATCATGAGATGGGATCGGATGGTGGATAAATTGAAGTGACAGTTCATTCTTGTTGATTATGAGCTTGACCTACTAAAGAAAATATAGAGTTTGAAGCAAGTAGGAAGATCTGTTTAGGAGTATACAGAGGAGTTCTATCGAATTCTCATCAAAATAGGCCATGCAGAAGCTGATAAGAAAAAAGTTGTCCGATACCTTAATGGGTTAAGGCAAAGCATTCAGGAGGAGCTGAATCCGGTTTGAATAAACAGTATTGAAGAGGCATACCAGTTTGCCCTAAAAGTAGAGGAAAAGCTGAACAAGAAGTTTGAGAGTAGACAAAATGGAAGAGGTCGTGGTGGATGATCTGGTGGATGGTCATATGGTGGCCGAAATGAAGATCCGAAAAACAAGGATGAGGCCAGTAAGAGTTAGAATCAACGAGGAAATAATTCCAATCGCTTCTAGGATCAGAATAATAGAGATCAGAGAGGAAGAGGAAGAGGAAAAAGATCTGGAAGAGGTGGCTTCCATGGAACATGTTTTCACTATGGAGAAGAAGGTCATAGGGCATTTGAATATCCTCATTGCTAAGGCAGAACAGACAGGAGAAATGAAGGCCAGGCTAGAGTTGCACATGTACAGGAAGATGCCAGATCATCAAATTCTGAAGATGCTGAAAGAGGAGAAACGTTGATTAACAGAAGAGTCCTGTTGAGTGGTGAGAATGAACATTACCAAAGGAGGAGCCTATTTCACACCAGGTGCAAGTGTGAAGGTAAATGTTGTGATGTGATTATTGATAGTGGAAGCACTAACAATTTGGTGTTAGAAGAGATGGTGACAAAGTTGAAGCTCAAGAGATAGAAACACCCACATCCATATCGGATTGCCTAGGTACAGGATGACCACAAGGTCATGGTCAATGAACAATGCCTGGTGAAGTTCAAGATTGGTGGATACCAAGATGAGGTATTGTGTGATATCATATCTATGGATGTATGTCATATGTTTTTGGGTAGACCATGGTAGTTTGACAGATGTGTTGTACATGATGGTCATGTGAATACTTATTCCCTGACAAAGGATGGAGTGCGACATAAGCTAAAACCATTGAAGGAGACTAAAGAAAAGGTATGTGGTAATGCAAGGATAACTTTTGTTGATGGAAGAAATTTCCTAGATGGTATGAGGCATGAGCATGTATGTTTTTCTTTAATTCCAAAAGCTGGTAAAGAGGAAGTAGAAGATGTTCCTGTAGAAGTTGCAGATTTGTTGAATGAGTTTCAAGATATTGTATCCGATAATGTGCCTGATAGATTACCACTAGTCAGGAAGATCAGTCATCAGATGGACTTGATCCCAGGAGTGAGTTTGCCAAATAAGGTAGCACACAGAATGACACCTATAGAAAGTGAGGAGTTGAATAGACAAGTACATGAACTCTTACAGAAAGGATTGATCCATGAGAGTCTGAGTCCCTGTGCTATACCAGCGGTATTAGCACCAAAGAAGAATGGAGAATGGAGGATGTGTATAGATTCTAGGGTAATAAATAAGATCACAATCAAGTACAGGTTTCCATTGCCATGAATGGATGATATTATGGTCTCTTTGAGTGGAGCTGTGTATTTCTGAATGATAGATCTGAAGAGTGGATATCATCAGATTCGGATCAAAGAAGGAGATGAATGGAAGACTTCCTTCAAGGCAAATGAAGGACTATATGAGTGGTTAGTCATGCCTTTTGGGCTAACCAATGCACCGAGTACTTTCATGCAGCTCATGAACGAGGTTCTGAAAGAATTTCTGGGTAAGTTTGTCATTGTTTACCTAGATGATATTTTGATCTTTAGTAAGACATTGGATGAGCATATGATGCATATTTGTATGGTATTTGAGAAGTTGAGAGAAGATAAATTGTTGATTAATTTAAAGAAGTCTAGTTCTGTGAAGAAAGAGTTGGTGTATTTAGGGTTTGTAATTTCACGAGAAGGTCTAAAAATGGACCCGGAGAAGGTACAGGCTATCCTTGAATGGCCTACTCCAAGGAGTGCTACTAAGGTAAGATCTTTTCATGGTCTAGCTAGCTTTTATAGAAAGTTTATCAAAAAATTTAGCAGTATTTGTGGACTCTTGACTGAAACAATGAGAGAGGATAGAAAAGAGTTTAAGTGGATTAATGGGGCAGAAAAGAGTTTTCAATTGTTGAAACAAAAAGTTACAGAACAACCTATTTTAGCACTTCTAGATTTTAATAAGGTGTTTCAAGTAGATTGTGATGCTAGTGGTATTGCAATAGGAGCTGTTATGAGCCAAGAAGGTAAACCTGTTGCTTATTTCAGTGAGAAGTTTAATGATGCCAAGAGGAAATATTCTATTTATGATCAGGAATTTTAAGCTATAGTTCAAGCATTAAAGAAGTGGAGATATTATCTACTTTCTAAGGAGTTTGTTTTGTATACTGATCATCAAGCTTTGTAATATTTGAATAGTCAAGGAAAATTGAATCAAAGGCATTTGAAATGGGTTGAGTTTTTGCAGAGTTATACATTTGTTTTGAAACATAGGAGTGAAAAATCTAATAGGGTTGTAGATGCTCTTAGCAGAAGGCAACTATTGCTGATAGAAATATAGATTGAAGTGGTTGGGTTCAAGGAACTCAAGAATTTGTATCTAGAGGATCATGATTTTGGTGAAGTTTGGAAAGCTTGTATAGAACCTATTACTCTAGATAGGACGAAATGGTTGGATTTCATCATCTAGGAAAGTTTGGGAAATTTGCTGAGATGTTTGGTTGGAGATAAGCCAACAGGATGGGATTTGATTTTACCACAAGTGAAATTTGCATACAATAATTTTGTCAACAAGAGCACTGGTAAATCACCAATCCAGATTGTATATGGAAGTAGTCCAAGAAATGCATCTGAATTGAGGAAGATAGATAGAGGAGAAATAAGTAGTGCTGAAGCTAAGAATTTTGTAGAACACTTGAAGAACATCTATGGGGAGGTGAGGAAGCATATTACCAAGATGAACGCACAGTATAAGGCTAAGGCAAATGAGAAAATGAGGTATAAAGAATTTTAAGTTGGTGATGAAGTCATCATTCATTTGTGGAAGGAGCAGTTTCTAGTTGGTACATATAACAAGCTGAAAATGAAGAAGTTTGGACCATGTAGGATACTGAAGAAACATGATTCAAGAAATGCATATGAGTTAGAATTGCCTACTAAGCTAAATATTTCACCAGTGTTTAACATTTCACATCTAACAGAGTATCACGAAGGAGGTGTTGAAGATGAGATCATAGCAGCATAGTGGAGTATTCCAACAACTAGTTCAGATACTAAGGAGATCGAAGATATACTAAACAGTCGTGTTGGCAAAAGCACAAGGAACAGGACATATGAAGAATATCTGGTCAAGTGGAAAGGATGACCTATTAAAGATTCATCATGGCTGACAAAGGAGGAGGTTAGTCATCTTGGTTTTCCTCTACACACCTGAGTCGTGACAGGGTCACTTCTCAAATTACCTTGGGTGTCTGATGCAGGAGCATCCTAGGTTTAAGAGCAATCTTGCATCACCAAAAAAAAAAATTTTCTATTTTTATATTCAATAAGGGCTATTTTGTGCAAAGCTGCTATTTATGGAAAGTTATTATTTTTGGTAATTTTTGTATGTGCTTAGAATGATCTGATTTCTTTCTTGGAGGTTCATTTTTTTCATATAAGTCTACCAGTAAAGTTTCATTGCCAGATTAAGTGTATATTGGAAGATATTGAAGATTTTCGGTATTGGCAGCCGGGTACAAAAACTTTGAACTCAATTTTGAAAACTTTAGAGGCCCTAGATGAGGTCAAAAATTTGGGTGACAGGCGCTTGTGCGGTTTAGGCCTGTAGAGAGCTTCGTGGCATTTTAGAAATGGGGTTATAACAGCCGAACGGGTCAACTGGTGATGACTTATAGTCTTCGAAAGTTGGGCCACCTAAAATGGCAGAAAATAATTTTTTTCAAAATTTTTGTTCGGGTTTCAAAGGTTATCTTGAGCCGACTATGATGTAATAAAATGTAAAATAAAATAATTCTAAGTTTGGTCGGCCTTATTGACTAAAATTATAGAGCCTTCCTAGGCGGTGAAAAATTGCCTATATAAGTAAGGCTGTATTATTGTCTTAGGCAGTTCAGAATAGTTCTGGGTAATAGTTCGAGGCTTTGTCCTATAGAATATTGTTAGGGAATGCCCATGTGGCTTTGCATATTATAATTCTAAAATTTTGTAATTCCACATTTGTGGAGATAATAAGAAGCCAATTTTCTATTCTTGCATATTGTTGTTGTTTCTCTATTTCTGTTATGTGTTTGTGGTATTAAGGGGAGCACCCTTCACCACATGCACATTAAAGCTAAGTGTCCAGCCCCTTATTTTTGTTTTCCTTTGTGTGGCATTGTGACTCCATTGGTGTGTGAGCAGCTCCTTTTATGAGATATGTGTGGAGGAAAAAACTTGACCCCATTCACCATTTAAAACATCTCTACTTCGTGTCTCTTCAAAACTCAAACCTCGGAGATGTGTGTCGGGAGGAGACCTTCAGTGGCAACAAGCATTTTTGTGTGCAACATCAATACTGCAATGCACAAATATTAATGTGAAAACAAACTTGCAGCTCCCAAACCAATTTAGTGCATAAAAAAGACATCATACTCTTTAATTATAGCCGGAAGAAAACAGAGTAATTTGACTATGCAAAAACTGGGAAGCTTGGAGCCTTGAAAGCTTCAAAAAGTTTATGATAATTTAAATAATCAACCGGGTCGTCTCCAGATTCCAAGTAACCCACCAAATTTTTGTACTTCCTTTGTAAAAATGGCCTATTCTGGCTTGTTCGACAAATGGCAAAAAATCACTGTAAACTACCTCGGAAGGAGAAAGATTAAAAATATCAAATGATGAGCTAAGGGCATGCCATTTGTTCTAGAAGAAATTTCATATGCAAGAATTAAAAAAAAACAACCCTTAATTGGAGAGGATCATCTGGCAAAAAGCTACGAATTTTTGAAAATGGTTAGTTTAAAGAATTATGCTATCCGCACTTTCATCATTATAAACACATTTTTACTGATCCTTGAAACTTGATCAAATGAAACCTTCACAGTTTGAAACCCTAGATAGATGATCTCTCTGACACATAGAAAACAAGGCTTTCATTAGAATTCTGTAAAGATAAACCAATCATCCAACAATAAACGTCAAAGTCGGCCACTTAAAACATCTCGAACTGAAAATCAGTAAAATAGTAGAAGTTACATCCGGAACTGTCTAAGGAAATGTGTCAAACGGATTCTTCATGATCTGGAACTTATCATAGAAAATCACTTCCATGTCTACATTATGAAACAACCATCAATTATGTTTGATCTTGAATGAGGTGCAAATGTAAGACCCCAAAGTAAGCCACTTAGAAAACTGAACTGTGCAATCTTGGAGAAACTAAGAAATTGCAAACAGAATTGCTTCGGTAGACACATCAAACGGGCACATGGGGGGCTAAAAATTGGTATGGACATTCTTTCTCATGTATACAACATGATGCAACAACCCTCATGTGATGAATATCAACCAACTATCAGATGTAAGTCTCCAAAGTAGACCATTTACTTAAAACCAAACATAATGTAAAGTGCAGATTTGTGAAATGTCCTTCAAATGGGTATCCTGAAAAATTGTCCAAACTAAATTCTGGAAGTTGTGACCAACTGCATATGCCAAATGAAATGCGAGGAACACATGTCCCAAGCACTATGCCATGAAATTCACCAGGCCTTTCTTTACATGCACTTAAACTTAGGTCTTTTTTCACTGTTCTTTGAAGTATTGAACTTTGCCTTAGGAGAAACTCCTCTGAATATGGGCTCAAAACTATTTGGATTTTTCAGAGTACCAACAAGCTATATCATGCAAATAAACTAGAACGAACTTTTTCATCAAACCAGCAAATGCCATCTCCATGGCTTTTTGAAATGTAGCACCAGCATTAGACAGCCCAAAAGGCATCTTCCTGTATGCCATGGTGCCCCATTTGGTGGTGAATGTTGTTTTATATTAGTCTTCTTCTCTAACCAAGACCTGGTTATAGCTAGAAAAGCCATCCAACAAAGAAAATTTGTCAGACCCTGAGACATACTGCAATATCTATTCCATGGAGGACAATAGGTGGTGGTCCTTGAGTGAGGCTCTGTTAAGGTCTCTAAAATCCACACATAACCAGATTTCACCATTCTTCTTCCTGACAGGTACTAGATTGGAAACCCAAGAGGTGTGTTTAATGGGAAAGATAATATTAGCTTCAATCACTTTCCTCAATTCTTTCTTCATCAAAACTTCTAATTTAGGATTGATGGGTCTCTGCTTTTGTCTTGATGGTTTGGCATGGGGTGCTAGCTCAATGGTGTGCTAGGCTAAGTAGGGATCAAATCCTTTCAGATTATAGTATTCCCATGCAAAAACATCAGTAAACTCTTGACATAATGAGACAAAGGCTTTCTTTTCTGGCTGAGCACATACCTCTCCTAACTTAAGGGATTTGTCCTTAAGAATTTCTACAGGCTGGTAGTGCTCTTCCTTGACTGTCATGCTGGCCTTGTCTCCTCTGAGATGATCATTAGAGTTAAAAATGGACTCAAGGGTGACCAATCCCTTGGGTAGCTTGTTACTTTTCAACTGTAGCATCTGGTCATTATACAGGTGAGCATGTTTATTCTGGTTAACGTTAGAGAATTCAGCTTCTTCTATCAAAAAATTAAAAATCTGCTCATCATTTTCAAAAACTTGTCAGCTCACCTAGTTGTCTGGTATTGATGGTCTTACCAAAAATTTCACATGTTGTATTTCAAGACATGTGATCTCCTTTGGAATATCATATTCTGCTCCCATGGTAGCCAACTTGTCTGCTTGTTTGTTTTGATTTCTTGGGACAATAATCAGATTAAAAGCACAAAAATCTTCCATTAAATCTCAAACCCTGCTTATACATCTTAAGTGTATCATTCTTTGTGAGGTTAATGCCACAAATTTGACTAACCACTAACTCACTATCACCTATAACTTTTAGGTACTTGATTCATCTTTGTCTAGCCCATTCTAGACCATGAATGAAGGCCTCATACCCTGTTGTATTGTTAGTACAGTTGAAAGAAAAATGAATAGTAGAGTAATACCTTTTCCCTTTTGGAGAAATTAGGATAGCTCCTCCTCCTGAACCAACTTTGCTTCTACCACCATCAAAATATAACTGCCACAACTCACCATTGTGATTTTGAGAACACTTATCTTCTTTCTTCATCAAATCTAGAATCACAACACCCTCCTCATGGATAATATACATTCCAATACCAAAAATATCTATGTTTCTAAAAGGGTTATCCTCCTCCAGATCTCTTTCAGCACACTCATTTAGGACAATATCAGGAATTTTTTCAACAGTGGTTTCAAGTTTAGAATCAATGGAATCTTTCTCATGAAACATCGAATTGACATTTACAAGGCTTGGGGTATAAGGTTCAGCATGACTTTTTGCAAAAGCTTCAGACTTGATTCTAACTCTAGTCCCATACCTAGTTTTGAAATAAGGATGAGACCAATCAGCTAAGAGATGTCCCCCCAACCTAGCAGTGAAATCTCTGCTTAGACAGATAGCAAAGTGAGGAGGTAGATCTATGACATAGACATCTTGGGGAATGGAGAAGTTGGGACATTCATGTAGAGTGAGACTCAGGTCCTTAATGACTCCAATGGTGCTAACTGATGACCCATCCAACTGAACAACATGCCTATCTATGGGTTCATAAGACAATCCTAAGAGGTTTGCTAATAGTTTAGAAATTATAGAACTACTTACCCCTGATTCTATCATGCAATTATGAACCAAGAAATCTCCAATAATAAGAGTTACATAGAAGGGAGGGGGTTTAACTTGTGGGGCAACAATGGGCTGCAAGATGGCTTCTTCAGTTTTCTGCTCTTTTTGAGGTGTTTTAGCCACTAGGATCCTAGGCTATTCTGAAATAGCTTCTTGATTTGACAAAATCTTAGCCAACTTGCTAAGTATTAGCTCCTTTTGTCCAAGGATTGCCAAGGTGTCCATCAAAGGAACATTTATGGAGTCTTCTTCATTTGTTCCACAATATTAAAAGATCCCAAGCTCACTCTAGACTGCCCTTTTTCTGAAGCAGTTTCTATTTGCATGGAAACCAACTGTGTTGCTACCTTGGCCAGTTCCTTAACCTCTTTTGATTGATTTTGGATAGAGCTTGAACCATCTTGGGTTTTAGAGTCACAATAGGAGCTTGCTGACTAGTAGAGGCCACTTGTTCCACTTCCAAATCCTTCTTCTTAGACATTGTGTTGGCTGTAATCGGGACATAGTTCAGATTATCATTTGGAGAAAAGCTTACCCCACAAAAATCTTCCTTCTAAAAATTAACCAGCACCACCTCAGGTGCCTGCAACACATTTGGGGTAGCAACCAGACCTTCTTGAATCTCTGGTTCTTGAACCATCTCCTATGGCATCATCACATTATTCTACACCATGAAGGCCCAAGCATAACCATTAGGACACATCCCTTGGATATGTTGCTGATTGCATGGGCAGCCTCATTGATATTCTTACACCATGTTATTATGTGCTACAGGAACCAACTTTCTTGAAGCACTAGGAGTGTTAGGATTATAAGGCTGACTAGATTTCTGGTTTTACTTTCTTGCTTGGCCTTGCTGGCCTTGTTGTTATTGGGGTCAATTTTGCTGGTAATGAGCTTGATAGGGCTACTGATAAGATTGTTGATAGGGTTCCTGGTAAGGCTAGGACTGCTGCCTCTTTAGACTAACCAGCTCATTAATAACAGTTTGCAAGGCCTTTTTTATCTCATTCATCTCTTGGGATTGGTTCAAAACTAGGCTAACCACTTTCTGAGGAGTTGGGAGAGGTGGAATAGACGCCAAGGTTGGGATTGCTTCAGGAATAGAATGAAGCTTGGGAAAAATAGGCATTGGAGGCCTTGGGGCTATCTTTCCCACTTGGATTAGGCTATTTTAAGCTCTTATGGCAAGATCATATGCCATTGGTAAATTAGTTCCTCCCATGGACTAAATCATAATAGAGATATCACTGTTGAGGGCTCTCACATAATATAGGAAAGCATGCTAGCTTGAAGGTCTAACTATGGCTGGTATTATATTCCATGTCCTCTGAAATCTAAAATAAAAATCCATCATGTACTCTTGAGGTGACCTTTTAATAGTAGTCAAATGCTCAACTAATGAGAGGTGGTTTGATTTATCTTCAAATTGATTGGTCAAGGCTTGACCCAACCCATCCCAATCAACTATAGAACCAACTGCTAAGCCTCTAAACCATTGTAAAGCTTTTCCTTTGAGGGAAGCTACCAACAATCTCATGACCATATTATCTTGGGTTATATTATGAAGGGCACTGAGGGATGCTACATCTCTTATATACTCAATGGTGGAAGTTTGATCTTCCCCTGTGAACATAGGAAAATTCTTGAGGGCTGATATGGGTATGTCATCATGCTACTATAAATTCAAAGGGCTTCCTTGATTGAAGGCTATAAAAGGATGTTGTCTAGCCATTGGAGGATTAAGGGGAACTTGAATAGCTAGTTTTGCTTGCACTGGCTAAATTGGGGGAGTGGTTGTAGGAATGCGAGAAGGATTAGGAGTGGGATTTTCAGATTGTGATGCACTAGTTTGGGCTACTTTAGACCTCTTTTTGATAGATGGAAGCTCTATATAAACAAAAGGATTCTTAATCTGCCTAGTTGGAATCCCACTCATAAGCTTAAGTGTTGATTTGCATGAAACAAGATTAGATTCATGAGGTATGATATCAAAACATAGTCACTACTCATACCACATAATAACTTGCGTGTAAAACTTCTTAGAAGTCTAACACTGAGTCTTCAATCGCACCAGGTGTGCCAAAAACTATTGTCACTAAGGATTGCACCCAATTTGCTAAGTACTAAAACCCAGCAATCCTATGAAACATGGGACTATTCTCAAGCTGTGGGTAGCCTATCTGAGAATAGACCTCCAGGTTAAGGGCTGGATTCCCTTTGGATCACTTGAAATCTGACTAACTTTTTAGGAGGAAAGGGAGAGAGTGCATAAAATAAATAACTAAAACTGATTGAAAACAAAGGTGATCCACCGAAATCAAAAGAAGACCCACAACTAAAATAAGTTTACTTCAATCAGAAAAACAAAACTGGACTCACAACTTGATTTTTCTTTCTTAAACTCCTTATGAAATAAGGTACTTGAAATACAGAGAAGTGAGAAATCTCCACAATTTTGATCTTTTCAATTGCACACAAATTACACTACTGAGCTAAAATGAATTCTTGAAAACCTACTTGGATCAACATGCAGATTAAGGATACAAGGACATCATAGTAATCCTGCATGTGATTCAAAGAACAAATCCAAAATTGTAGAGAAACAAGAAGGATCAATTTTATTGCTGAAAAGAAACTAAGTACAATTGTGTCTCTCAGAGCTAAAACACTCATATAAAAGAGAATAGAATGAAGAGATAACTTCCATCATGAAAAGTGAGAGGTATATATCTAAAATCATAGGAATCTACATTCAAACTCCACCACCTCCTAACAATAGAAAAAGATCAATAATAGACCCATGAGGCTGCATCATAGCTCGAATGCCAGATTCCTAGGATTCTAGGGGGGGCGGAGAAAGTGGGATGCCTAAAAAAGATAGTCAAAATAAGACCCTACCCATTAAGTCATGCATTAAACATATTTTGATGATAGTTTATAAAAACACCATCACCATAATTTACATCAATAGGATATGCAATGACTCATCATTAAAAACCTATCCCACTATGACACAAAAATGGATTTAATATATGTTAAAATGATCTCAACCCAAGGAAAATGGGGAAACACATTTAAAAAAATTATATTTAAATGATGAAATCCTTTTATGCCTAACTAAAACATGGATTAAATATATACTTAACAATATTCTCAACCCGAAATGGGGAAAATATACAAAATATTATATTACATAACCCAATGTTTAAAGAAGAAACCCCAAAATAATAACACTCAGCCCTAAAAGAAGGGAAAAGAAGTGATGCATCATTACCAAACCCTTCTCTTTTTGAAAATGGGGAAACTACTGCTAGTAAACCCATTTGGACTCGGCAACTAGAAAACTTTTGCTTTGCACTGGTAGTCCCATCTGGCATCTTTCCTCTCATGGATTAGACTGTTGAGGTAAGAATTGATTTTGTTTCACTCCATTTTACTATATCTCTATCTTGGCATTTGATTTTTTTGGGTGTGTGGCTTCTTTTGTAAATTTCTTCTCTATTATCTGCATTAGATCTACCTTCATGGGCACTATGATCTTATGAGTCTTATATCTCTACATTAGTGAGGAAGCCCAACAATCTTTGGTTAGGGCCCTGTACATTCACATCACTTTTCAAAATTTTGCATATCGAACATTGCAACCCTATTATTTCATTTGTGTGTTCAGCTCCAACCTAACCCTAGGGCATGACTTCCACATTTTCTTTGCTTGATAACTATTTGTTGCTAAGGCACTAGCGACATCTAACTCTGCATACTAATCATTGTAATGGCATTGTATTTCATCTTTGTTAAACTCTAGGGCATCATCTAGTGGTGTCTTACCTGAGGCCAAGGGCATCACTAATTTTTCTATTGATGCTTTTGGTGTTTTATGAATATTGGGATGCTCACTATATCATTACTTTAATCATGTGATCATCCTTTTATGTGAGGGCATATGCATTTTGAAATCTCTGCATTTGTAACATGTTTGACAGTTTTATCACCAATACATTGCTCTTTGTTTGAATGATAGCATAGATTGATAAAATGGCATTTTCATTCACTGGTTTTAAATATTGATATGCCAATTTTTATTTACCATTATGTTGGATTTGCTTAGAATTCATTATTTGATGCTTACTATCTTATTGTTGAAGCACTGTGTCTGCTATTAGTGTGTGTGATCCATGGTATCCATGAGCTAGGGCACGACTCGTTCACTAGTTTTTTGTTAATGCTTCATGCTTTCATACCAATTACTTCTTCCTTGCACATATTTGAACATGTATGGGACCCACAAATCTCTCCCTTTCTTCATTATTTATTGCATGGTATTCAGCTCAAAGACTTGCTCCTACTCGGTGACTACTACTTGCTACAATATTGTGTTTTGTGTTTGGGCATATGGCCCGTGTAGTGTCTTATGGAGCATGGATTCATTGCTGATGTTTAGTGGCTGAGCTCACTGTCTATCCCATGCATAGGCCCATGAGCTACAACATTACATCTTCTTAGTGTTGCACCATAATGTTCTAAGCTTGAGCCCCCATCTATTGTGACAACAAATCTATTGTGCTTGAATGCACTATGGTGTTGAATTTGATGCACCGAGCTTAGGCACAAATCTAGCTTGGTCATGAAATACTGTGAGGGCCGTGTGAATTGGATCTTCATAAATTGCATATGCCATCAACTGACATCAAACCCTTCCATTTTCTATCTCCTCATGCTCACTGTCACATACATATTGCAGCCCATGAGCCTATATTTATTGTGCCATACATTTCTTAGCATTCACTATTTGGTGCATCATTATTAGTCCATGAGCTTGAATTATGAAATGATATAAACTAATAATTGATATAGTTATTGGCATTGGTGCATGACTGTATTGATGTGAACCTTGAAAATTTGTTGTTGTATTTTGATGTTTCTTTGAATCTTGGCATTATTGCATGTTTTTGATTTAGCATGATGTTGATTCTTTTGGTTACAGCTTGTCAGCCCCATGCTACACCTCCTTTTCCACTGTGACATGCTCACTGATGTTTGAAGGCTCGTGTAGAATGTCCACCTATTGGCATTTGATATGTCCATTAATGTATTTTTTGTTAATGATACCCTCAGATATTGCATCATGCGGGAAGGCAATATTTGTATTTGATTCATTGCTTGGACCGGGTAACACTATGATCATGTGTTGTGCTTTTTTCTTGGCTTGATCTTAGCATGTGTGAGATCGGTCTCCATGCATGAACATTTTTTATATATTTGCTAGCCCGTGCTCTTATGGCGTTGCATCTCCTTCATGTTGTTTCACTATTCACCTATATCCCTGTATGCAATAAAAATGTTATTGACCCCATATAAGATTTTCCAGACTCAATCACCAATTTGTTATTGATGTCTATATTAGATATTCATGATATTATGGATAGTTGTTGCTGAAATTTCATGCTACCATTTTTGTGAAGATACACTCATTGGTGATCATTGTACTTGGGATCTTGGTGCCCACTGCTATGTCCATTTGAATCACTGCCTAGTATTTTCTCTGATTGCTTCACTGTACCATGTTGGAGATGTATTTGATAACATCATAATAGCTTCAGCTTACATTTTCACATGCACATATTTGTTCCTTGTTCACATGAGATATGTCATACCATGTAGCAACTATACCCCTTTGTATTTGGTTCATCATGCAGATTTGATCATGTTCATGCTATGATGTATCTTTGAATTAGCTACATATTTGAAGTACATTTTATTTCCCTGCTTTGATAATGATTCATTGTGCTTAATGAGGTCCATTTGATGCTATTAGAACATGTTATGTTCATCATTTGTACCCATATGGGACTGGATTTATTACATGATTTAAGGAACTGCTCCTTTATTTCCATGTTTACTCACTGAATAATGCCCAAAAAATATTTTAACATGCTGGATGTACCTTTTAATACAATGCTCTACAATCATTCTGCCATTTGTACTTTCACACTTTCCTCTACTCCCATGATTCTCCCTTCATGGCCCTTGAGTGTTCCCATTTATGCTGCATCATCTGGATGCTTCTCTATTTTGTATTGTGGGTGCTCTTGCCCCTTGATGCAGTCACTGACAAAAAACTTGAGGTTTTCTTATCATGATCAGCATCAAGGGTTAAGGTCATTCATTAGATTTATTGTTGGATCAACTCCTCCTGTATCTACACATGAAACAAACACGTCAGTAAAAACATGGTGCCTCATTCATCTTTAGAGCTTTGATATACATGCCCTGAGCATAACCTTTCTCAAAGGTGTATGGCTGAGTATATGTATGCATTTTACAAATACTGTGATACCAGTCATTACTTAGATCCATGGATCTAACCCATATCCCCTCTTCTCTTCTTGCAGTTTCTAGATCATGGGAGCTCTCTGGATAGGACCAGATCTAGACACCACTACCAAGCAATGTCTAGTACCCTAGTATTTAATTGATTTCTTTATGTATATCTGCACTCATTCATTCAATTCTAGTAAGAGCTATACTTAGGGCCTATGTGAGCTCAGATTGATGCTTTCTTTCTAGTTCTTTCCCTTTCGTACAACATACATATCATGATATGTGTATGTGTAATCTTAGATGCAGTTCATTTCCTTTATCTTTCATGTACTTTGCAATGAAATGAACACAAATTTAAGAAAGACCACTAATAATTTCAAACTAGGGTGCAGTAGTCTAACTTAGTAATTAGGCCTCTTCAAATGAGTAAAATACTGATAACAAAGCCCATTTGTATTTTAGCCTGATGGATCTTGGCACTTTGAGGTAGAGAGCTTGACCAGGTTAGGGTCCAATGGGATTGTTATGATGAGGTCATGACTTCATGGGAGGATGCAACACATATGAGATCATAGTACCCATACCTTTTTGATGAACTCCAAGAGGAAGTTCATGCCTAGAGGTGGAGGATGTGAGGCCTCACCCCGATCCATCATAGCACTATTGACACTTTTGCATTTTGACACTTTATGATTTGATACTTTGATATACTTTTGATCATTCTGATAGAGACTTATGATATTATGTTTCATGATGATGATTACATTATGCGGACTATATTTTGATGTGGATTAGAACATAGAACATATGGTTGATTTTGGTTATACATGATTAAATATGTGAATTGATGAGAATATTTGATCATGATTAGATTTGATTATTTCATGGATTATGCTCTACGTTAGGAAGTAGCATGGATAATATGTCATGATGATTTATGAAATTACTATGTTTAAACATTACTGAATGAAAATTGTAATTAGGAATTAAATTCTACATGTTGATTAATGTTGTTTATTATGAAATTGTATATATATATATATATATATATATATATATATATATATATATATATATATATATATATATATATATATATATATATATATATATATTTGCATGTGATTTTATTGCCTTGGACTATTGATGCTCGAGTTTAGTGTGTAGGAAAGAGAACCATGGAATTATTCAAAGAATTAGGGCTCAACACATGTGAATTGAGTAAGCCAAGGTTTAATCCAATAAGGGATTTAAACCTCATTGTAATGTGATCTTATTGTAAACGTAATTTGGAATGTGTGTTAATAGTTTGAATTCATGTTGTTAATTGGACATGTCTTTTGTGCATGTGATGTGTATTTCATGGTGTCGCTTGACACTTGTATTGTACATGTGGATGGTGACATGTCAAATTAGGGCTTGGGAAAGAATCATCTAACCTTATATGATATTATATTAATCCCACTTGCATGTAGATGTCTTGTAGGGATCATATCAAGTTGGAACTCGGATTTGAACTTCAAAGGTACTTTAGAGGGGTCAAAAGTGACTCTAGAGTGCATTTTTGGCCAAAATTAGCTAGCCCTAGGGGGGTACCTTGGGTTGGAGGATAGTTTTCACCTATAGGAAAGCCTAGATTACCATTATGACACTCCAAAAAGCTTACTTTTCAAAAGTGGCGAAAATGGCGATGGCCACATGCATCTAACTTGTCCCACACTCCTTACTCAACTCACAATTAAGAGTGGGGACAAGAGGGAATACCAAAGGACTTGAGAGTATGTCTCATTAATTTCTTGTTCTTGACTACATATTTAGAGGTCTTTTTAGGGGGCTTGGAGAGAATTAGTGGGTGTTCACCCACTCTCTAATTTTAGAGAACATTAGGGTTGGGGAAAGGAAAAAGACAAAGGATAAGGAGTTTTCATTTTGTGTATTGTTGTTTTGGATGAACATGTAGATTTTGTATGGTGTTCTTGTATGTAAATATTGGTATTTTTGTGTTGGGTTGGGGATTGCATTTGGGTTTTGTATCGTTCCTTTTTCTTTTGGTTTTGGGAGTGTTGTTCATGGGAGTTTATGGCATTACTCACCCTTTGGGAAGGGAAGATGTGGTCTTGGGTGAAGGGATTAGTTGGGCTCTCCATTATAGTGAGAGTCTCTTCTCTTGGAGAAGAGGGAACATTTCATGGGGTATGGGCTCAATGAAGCCATAGTGTATTCTTTTCATCTTAAGGATGTTAATGAGGAAAGCTTGTGTATGGAGAATTAATAATGTAGCCTTTGAAAGGCATGGAAATACTCTTGTTGGAAATGTAATATGTTTGGTATTCTCCTCCTTGGAAAAGTCCACCTTCACCCTATCTTAATGGATTATAGAAATCCATATGTGAAGCCTTGGTTGGCAGTTCATTGTTTTTTTTTTATATATGTGTTTGTGAGCATTGTGTTGTGCATGCAACTATTTAGTCTTCATTCTCCAAGCACGGGGGTGGTCTCCATGAGACCTAGGATGGGAGGAGAGCTCTCCATGGTTTTCCCCTTTTTAGTTGCAGGTTATGAAGCTATGTTGATGGGAGAAAAGCTCTTGGAAAGGCCTCCCCTTTGGTGTTATTTTGAAGCCAAGAAATGTATTGTGTTGATGTTATTTTGATAACACTTCAAGACTTGCTATTGTAGTAATGTATTCTTATGTATTTGAGTTCTGGAAGAAATGTCATGTTTCATTATGCAATAGACTCTTGTTCTCGAAAGAAATGTATTCTTATTCAAAGATATATGTTATGTCTTCATGATTGAAAACAAGGATGAAATAGAATCCTTAATTTCCTTACTAGTTATTGTATTAAGATCAATGGAAAAAGATGCATGTATTAGTGTTATTCAAGAAGTTATTTGATGATTTAATATGTGTCAATGCACATCAAATTTTTTGGCAACAATAAAATGGAAAGAGGAAATGCATTAGTCTTGTTAAATAGCATAGAAATGTAAACTTTATTATGTGAGTGTAAAAATGATTAAGAAAATATGCAAAGCAATTAAATTAAATGATCATTCTAACATGCTAGGTTTTAGAGGAAATTCATCCTCCCTTTGTCTAAAATCTAAATCTAAATTACCCCCTTTTGACAATTAGAAATAAGGAGAAACAAACACCAAAAAAAAAAAAAAAAAGTGCAAAAGCAAAAAAAAGGGGCAAATAGAGACCTACAGGTCTGGAAAATGTATGGGAAAAATTCCCATACATTTTCCTTGCCATAGTCAATATTTTATTCAAATAAATAACAAAACTTCCACTTGAAAAAATAATAATAACCTATGCTTAAAAAAATATATATGGTCTCACCTTTTCTTTTAGATGTGGGACCCACTTGGGTAGCCATCCCAAAAGGGTCCCTTCAAAAGAAATGAAATTGTTTACACAAAAACTAATAATAAAAAAATAAAAACAAATAAAATGAAATAAAATGAAATTTATCTATTCAAAAAAAGAACACCTTACGAATACTTTTCGCATGTTATAATGAGTTTTTAAAAAAATATATACAAAAAATTTTATTAAGTGGGGGGGGCCGCGGGCCCCACATCTCACCCCCTGCCACAACAGAGGACCCTGCCATAGTAGGGTACTATTGTTGCATGGCAGTCAGCTCTGCTATGACAGGACTACTATCATGGGACAACGGGCCCTACGGTAGCAGGGTGTTGCTGCCAGCAGCGAGCCCCGCCACCAAGTCCCCTTTGGGACTTAAAATAAACTTGCAGAAGGTTTTAAATTTTTATTTTTTAATTTTTTATTTATTAATAAATTTAGTTATTAATAAACATATTTATTAATTAATATATTATATTTAGTAATTAATTAATATATTTATTAATTAATAGTTTATATTTATTAATTAATTAATAGATTTATTAATTAATGTTTTATATTTATTAATTAATTAATATATTTGTTAATTAATATTTTATATTATTTTTCATTTAGTTTAATTAAATTCTTCAATATTAGTTAAAGGGTTTTAATTTAATTAGTTAATTTGTCAATAGTTGTATAGTTATGCTTTAACTAATGATTTTAATTAATTTTATATGGTATTGTTATCATATTTTCTTTATAAGTGGGTTAGTATAGTTATTTTAAAATTTTATCTGAATGAAACGTATAGTTGAGTTCAATTTAATTCATAATAAGTTTTATTAATTGGTAAAAATTAGTTAAATTAAGTTAAGCTTAACTGTTAGTAAAGAATTATAGTCTAAGTTTATTTGCTATAGCATAGATTGGGTTTCAACATGTAGTTTGAACTACATCCTCCTTCGAGGAGGTTTAGTTGATTAATTCTCTATGTAATCAGTTCAGGTCAAGTTATTAGTTGGTTACAATAAATACTTCTTGAAAACATTGTTTCAATACTATAATCTTAATTGGCACCTCAAGGTTTATGGAGGAATGAATCTTGATCGGTTATTATAGAGGTTTCTATATTAAGATTCTAAATATGAATGAATGTAATCCTAAACTTATAGGTTAATGAATTTTAAATAAGAAATTACTATGAACTTAATCTAATGGATTTAACCTTCTTGAAATCAAATTATACTTTCTGAACGTAGATTCCCATGGCCAAGCATACTGTGTAGATGAGATCATATCCTCATGGGAGTGGCGTTTGAGCATTCCATTTTTGGGAAATCTATTTATGGACTTAGTTGAACTAATCAACTTGATACTCCAACTAACTTAGTAAACCTATGCGACTTCCTTTCTAGTCATGTTGATTTTCCCTCTGGTCAAAAAATAATTATTGTGTTTTTTGCATGTTTATTTTTGGGCATGAGAATAAGGCCTCCAGCTATCTATCACTCTTGTAACATGGTTGGACACATCTCAAAATTTTCTAGATCAAAAGCGCAAAGATAGGAAATCCCTAAAAAGTCTGAAGGATTAATATTAGATGAAGCAGGAGAAGTCAAGTTTGTGCAAGCTACAGAAGATGAGAGCTTGATTTGGACAGAAGCAAAGAAGGATAAGGTTGATGAGTATGTATTGGATGCATCCACAATGGATGCACCCTCTACATCCAAATGAGTGACCCTCATGGTCATAAGGGGAGCTAGATTACCTCTAGACCCCTGTGCAGCTAGTATACTCACCCTTAGAGTATGTGCCTTTAGATATAAATGTTTGGAGTTAGCTGATGCTACATGTGAGAGCGCACTTCCAGATTGCTAGTAGAGATGAAGATTGAAACTCTCTGTTGCATTCTATGTTTACGCGGAAAGCATTAATGGAAAAAAACTTTTTTTAAGTCACCGAAGACTCATTATTCACACATTGAATTCAAGTTTGATCCTTTGGAGAGCATAGGAGATCAAAGTAGTTGGGTTGTGAAGAATTACAGTTGGATTATCAGAAAAAGGTAGTTAAGTTTGTTGCGAAGCCCTACTTTGGTCATGATGGTTCATAAACCCTTGGAAACCAATTTGAAGTGATAAAACAAGTAATTTATGGCTACTCCAGTTTTTTTCGATGTTGCTAAAAGGAAGAGATATGTCTTTAAGAAGCATCCCTTCAAGTCAGTCCTAGATGACCTAGAAGGAGCATTTTCTAGGACCCCAATGGGTATTATGCACGTAGAGGACATACACACATATATTTACTCTAAAAAGGAACTAGTAGGATTGGATAGAATTAGGTCACACTTAGAAACCATGATGAATCTAGATAAAACATTCACTGATGAGTTCTTAGAGAACAACCCTATTATTGAGTATGCAAAAGCCTATGAGTTCTATGAATCCAAATGGATCAATATTTTATTGAGAAGAATACATGATGACCTATTATGGATTGGAGAAGTTCCAGTTAGAATCACTACTGATCTCATTCATGAGATGACAGGTTTACCTAAGATAGGCACCATTCTTCCTAGTGGTAACAATTTAAGGAAACCAGCAGTGGAATGAGATTCCAAGTCTTGTAGTGACAAGCGTGGAATGAAATTTGAGCCTATAGAAGAGAAAGACATAAAACTGATGTCAATGATACTTGGATACAATTTTCAACATGCAAATAGGGTAAATAGTGTGTTCACAACCACTATTCTAGTGGTCACAAGGATTGTAAAGGAGAATGGACACTTCAACTTGTGTGAGATCTTGCACGCACAGTTGATGTACAATATTAGGGAAATCAAACATGACAATCTAGAAAGATATTCAAGTTTGGATCATTGATAATCTATATGTACTTCCATATAGTTGGAAAAGTGTTAGATCTCTATTTAGACAAAAACCTACCTATAATGCCATAGATATCATTCAAGGCATCTTCTAAAAGTACCTTGAGAGATTTCATGGAATTAGAAATTAAGACATTCAGAATAAAAATACAAATGAGGTATTGGATACCTGCAAGTATTGTGGAAAAGTATAAGGATAGTATTTGCTTCATGGTAGAGACATACATCACATGGATAGAAGCAGTGGAACCTAGAACTAAGTGGATTCATCCACTTGGTTATGAAGTGGAGGAACATATCCTAGAAACATATGCACAAGATCTACTATTAGTGCCTAAGGATCCTAATGAGCCAAGACGGGGAATGTATGAGGAAAAGACAAGACAAGTAGATGCAATCTTGAATAGTGCTGTGACCAAGAGGAAATCCTCTAAGATCACATATGAGATACTAAAGATTCATGGTGTCACTCAAGATGACCTGGATAAAGCTAGAGAAGCCAAGATAGTAATAAAAATGAGAGCACACCCACTGGTTCAGTCAAAATAGAGATGTTTGATGACCCTAAGGAAAAGAAAGTAAAAATTGAGAAAACACATGATCCCAAGGAAAAGAAGAGTAAGATAGATGATATCACTCCTATGCCCACAAATATAATTGACTTGGAGTCCACTAAAGCATCCCCTATGACAAGAAAGGTACCTAAGAGGAAGAAGCAAATTGTCACAAGCCATCCATCATCCATATCCACAAGAAGTTGAGGCATAAATGTTCAGCCACCTCTTGAGGTAGGATTCCTACCAAATATGCAAGTATTGAGATCAAGAATAGTAGATGAAGGAAGAACTGATAAAATAGCCTATTTTTATGATAGATATCATGAGATTGAAAAATATGAGATTCATGATATGTTGATCAAGCATATGATCAAATTTAAGAAAACTATTTTGGAACTAAAGATAGTCATTCTAGACAAAGTTTGGGACATCTTGGACACATTGGAAAGAAAAGCTACTGAAGAAGACTTTAGAATAAGAGAAAAAACACTATATGATAACTTACTAGTGTGCTCAATTGAAGAAAAGACTTTGTTAATGGAATTGGTCAAGCTGCACCTCAAAACCAAGATGAGAACTTTGCACATCATGAATAAGGATTATTTGTTTATAGCAAAGGAGATTGAAAAATCCTTTGAGAAGGTATTTTTGGAATAATGCATCCATCCATCATTTATGCCTACAACCCAGGTTCCTGTTGAGAAAATAAAAGAAGCTAAGATTCCCAATGTACCTATGATAGGTCTATAGGATTCAACATCCATAGTGATAGTGTCTATTGATGCAATGGAGTCTGTGCCCATGATTAAAACACAAGATGATACAATTATGATTGATAATGAGGAGATAGCCATGGCGGCCATAGATAAGGACTTGGATAAGTTTGAAGAAGTATTTTTGAGCACTAAGGAAGCAAAAAATCTATGCAGTGATAATTCACCTATGTAGCAAGAAGAAATTTAGATTGAGGATCTAACATGACAAGAAGAAGAAGAGGAGAAAGAAAAAGAAAAGGAGAAAGAGGATGAAGCAAAGAAAGATAAACCTTTGATTGTAAAGACTGAGGTAATGGATGTTAGTCAAAGTTCACTCCTTACCCCTAATCCTTTAATATCATTGTTGTCAAGTCTAACCCCTAACACAACAAACTTAGACTCATGGGGAGAAGAAGACCTGATTAAGATCAGTGTGCTAGAAATGGAGAATGCCAAGGAGAAATAAGTAATGAGGATCCCATTATTTTTTGAATCAGAAAACATTTTGAATAGCCTACTGCCTGAGGACAAGAAAGTGTCTAGTATACACTCAATGGATGATGTCAGCACAATCTTGACATGCTTCAAAAAAAATTTCTCAAGTCTAGAAGAATCAACAGCCAAGGTTGCTGAATAAAAGTATCTCAAGAAGAGAATTAGTGAATTAATAGGAAACTTCACACTTGACCTAAGCTCTTTAAAATTTTCTCAAGCTTTATTGAGGGAGATAGTAGCTAAAGGGAGAAAAATCATTACTGACTCTATGGACAAGGAAACATTAACTGCAGACCTCTCAAAGAAAATTCAGGAAGCTCAATCAATGATGGAGGTAGTAAGGAAATTAGTAGAAGATCCCTCCAAAGATGTAAATGTGTGCAACGATGTCTATAAAGGTCTGTTAGACAAAATTGAGAAAGTAGAAAAATAAATGGCCAAAATAAGGGCAAGGCAAACTCAGTTAAGAAATGCACTTGCACCCTCTTTGGATGTGCTGAATAAGAATATAAAGGAGATTGATGTCGTAATGGTGACATATGATCAAGGTTCAAGTTCAGATTTGGAAAAGATGGAGAAGTTGACCTATACTTTGTGTGCCCATATTCAGACTGTAAATGCGCTAACAACATTTTGGCAACAAGAGATTCAGAACTTAAAGATTGTATATCTAGATGTACTCACTCTGTAAGTACTTGTAGATACATTTTTGTGCTCCTTTGTCATTAATGTAAAAGAACAAGTATAGTATATAGTATAAGGGAGAATATGGATATATGAATATGATGTAAATGAGAGTAGAGTATATAGTACAAGGGAGATATAAGATAGAGTGTATGTTAGAAAATTTTGTATAAAGATACAGTTAGTAACTCGACCATATTCCTTTGTTGCCATCAATGAAAAATGGGGAGATTACTGCCAAGTTGACTATAGTGTTGTATATAACTATGATTTAGTATTTTCATTATGGAAACAAAGTCATATGAATTTGTGGAGTTAGCACATCACTTAGAAGATCAGAAATATGGCTGTATGGAAGACTGGATAGCCACCAGAGCACTAGAGGAACAAAGCATTAGCGCACATGTGTATGATTGATTTATGGCATGCACCCTTGAAAATAAGCTTTTGAGTATGTAATCATGCTATGTTTAAGAGTGCATGATCATATGAGTTTGTATGAAGAAGTTGCAGTCAGATGAAGTGACACAAATAGTGACCGACAGAACATAACAGAGCATGGAGCCAACTATTGATAAATTGGTTAGCGCTTATAATATTGTTTTGTAAAGGTTATGCACCTATTGTATTTAGGTTATAGACATGTTAATATCATTATATGTAAAAATTCTTGAGCCAATTCATTTGGAAGCGTTGTATGTAATAGGGTGAAGGCAAACCTAGTAGATATTTTTGTTTGCACATATAAATAAGACATATGCCTTTTTTATTGAGGTATGGAATGAGATATAGAATTGATAGTAGTAGAGAAGAAGTATGCAAAGAATAGTTAGAATGTTGTAGAGATTTACAAGAGGTTAAAGCATCAATAAACTAAAGGAATTGATCAGACAAGAAGTGTCAAAGAAGCAATTCACCATTGGTAGATATAGTGTGTATCTGATATCCATGAGGTTTAAGCCTTCTCATTGAGCAGTGAGCTATGGCAGTGAGCCACCACCCCTAACAGGGTTATTGTAAAAGACTCCTAACAGGGTTAGACCCTTGACTAGGTTACTATACTTATTGCATTGTAAAGATCAACTCCTAATAGGGTTGTAAGGTCTTCTAACATGGATCATAATACAGTAGTACAGTTCTTAGTGGGTGTCAATTCTCACCAGGGTTTTTACCTATTTGGGTTTCCCCGTAATCATATTTGGTGTTGTGTTGTGATTATTTATCTCATTCCATTGATATTCATTTCAATACTTAAGCAATATAGTTAAGACTCAAGATATGAGAAAAAGTAATCAGATATATTGAGCACTGATTCACCCCCCCTCTTAGTGTTCCCATTCCTAACAAGAGAAGCCTGAAGGATTTAGTTTATCAGACACACCTGACATGGTTTTTGGACTCAAGAAATCCCTTCGCAAACTAAAGCAAGCCCCTAGAGCATGGTATGAGAAACTGGATGGTTAGTTGACAAAGATTGGATTCAAGAAAGGAGTAGAAAATTGTAACTTATTCATTAGAGAGACACCTGAAGGATTATTACTAGTTGCTATTTTTGTTGATGACATTATTTTTTGTGGTAATGAAAAGCTTAGTGCAAATTTTTCTAAAGAGATGTAGAGTGAATTTGAAATGATCATGATTGGACCTATCAAGTACTTTTTGGGATTGAATGTGTAGCAGACAAACAAAGGTATATTCATTAATCAGTCTAAGTATGTGAAAGAAATATTGAAGAAGTTCAAGATGGATGATTGCAAGATAGTAAGAACCCCTATGATAACAAGAAGAAATATTTCAAAAGATGATGATTCTACAATAGTTGACAAGACTCTATATAAGTCTATGATTGGTAAACTCGTATATCTTACTCAGTCTAGGCTAGATATTTCTAATGTAGTGGGTATTGTTAGAAGATTGTAGTTGAACCTAAACAAAATCATCTTATGGCAGTAAAGAGGATATTTAGATATTTGAAAGGAACTATAGAGTATGGTTTATGGTATCCTAACTCATAGAATATAGAAATTTATGTGTATACAGATGCAGATTGGGCAGGTTGTGTTCATGACAGAAAGAGCACCTCAAGAGGAGCAATATTTCTTGGAAACAAACTAGTTACTTGGAAAATCAAGAAGAAGAATTGTATTTCTCAATCAACAGAAGAGTAAGAGTATGTAGCAACAACACTAAATTTTTCTACAATTGTTTGGATCAAGTAGATGATAAAGGATTTTGGAATCCAAATTGATTATCCGATTGTTATTCATTGTGACAACACTAGCACTATCAATATGTCAAAGAACCCTGTGATGCATGCAAAGACAAAACACATTGAGATAAAATATTATTTTATGAGAGAGAAAGTTGTAGAGAAAGAATTAAATTTGGATTATGTGAGTACTAAAGAAAAGTTACCAGCCATATTCAAAAAGTCATGGTCGAAGGACACATTTGAGTATCTCAGGGAGAAGCTGGGAGAAATTCCCTTTCTTGAATCTGATTATAGTTTGTAGTAGTGCATTAGTCTTTAGTGACTGAGGAATGGTAGACTACTCTACTTCAAGAGTAGTACCTATTATTATTTGTTTTTAGCACCCTTTTCCATTGATGTCAAAGGGGGAGTATATAGTAATGAAAAACAAAACAGTAGATTTATTCTAGAAAGAGGGGGTATATAGTAAGAAGATATAGTAGTTGATATTCAAAGCATTCAACAATAAATGGAGAAATAATTTATGGGCGAGTATGTTGTTGAGGAGATGGAGATATTGTTGTACTTTTGGATTGGTGGTGTTTTTAATTTCTTGTGTTTCCATCAATGCCAAAGGGGGAGATTATTGGAGATTTGTCGGCAAGCCAGTGTTGACTGTATGTTTGTCATTGATGACAACATATGGTATGCAGAGTACATTATAGTTATATGCATAAATCCTTATGCATATGTTGTATGGATATGTTATCAGCATGATATCATAGATGAAAAGGTTGATTCTAAGTGCAGACAGTTGTACAATTGTTTGTAATAGTAGTGTTCCCTAACAATGTTTTTGTAATACCCCAAACTTCGCACCTCACAATTTTAATAAATTTTGGTGCATTCCTTCAAATTTCTACATCATTAAAGTCATATTGTACTAGGCAATTCTATCTCCTATTTGAATTTATTTGACTTGGTGTCAAATGCAGAAAACCCCAAATTTGCATTAATCATACACTATATTTAATTCCTAAATATTTCAACATTTATAGGTTAAAAATCCCTATGATTAATTAATTTAATTCTAAAGTCCTAAGTTCTTTTAAATTAAATTAATTCCACCCCCTTTAGCTAATCCACATAAAAAAGGAATTAATATTTGGTTATTTGAATGGACATCTTTATTTGGATTTATTAATTCAAAATTATTTAAAGAGTCACCCACATGTGTGGAAATATTCATTCATTTAATTAAATAATTCTTTCATATTTGTCTCACCATGGAGATGAAGAGTTAGTTGTTTCTTTTCAAGAAACTCTTCATCCTCTCTCCTGGATTTTCTATATTATGAGCTCCTTTTCTTCATTTTTGGGAGGCAATTTAGAGTATCAAAACTATAGTCAATTTGTGTCTCAATTGTCTCATGCTTTAAAAGTTTTCATTGCATAATTAGTATAATTTTCATTCTAGTATAATATTGCATTCTCATTTAATATAGTTTCCTTATTGGTTAATAGCTTAATTCTCATGTTTCATCCAAGTTCTTAGTTTAATTTCCACAATCATCTTTAGCTTAATTAATTTCAATTTTGATCATTTCAAGCTTTTAAATCATATATCTTAGCTTGGTCTATGGTTTTTGGCTCTCCAATCTGAGAGTAATTCAAACACCCCAACTAATTAGGAGGCAACAGGTTGATTCACTATGAATTCATGAATTGGGTAATTCATACTCATCTTCATAATTCACTTTGTGAGAAATGATTATGTTGTGTCTATGGCTGGATTAGAGGTCTACATTTAGCTATAAACATTTTGGCACCCACCGTGGGGTAGAAAATTGATTTCTACCCTCACTCTCAAAAATTTGCTGACAAGAAATTTGCACTCTGTCATACGTCCATACTTCACTATGTACAGATTCTCACGTGAGATTTCTGAGCATACTACATGAAGTTTTGCTTTCATTAGAATTCTCTCATGTGAAAAAGCACTTTCTCATGCCAAACCCTGCACTCTCTTGCATGTAGCGATATACTTCCTTGTGTGGGACTTGGCATCAAACTTTTAAAATTTCTCAATTTCTGCAATTTACTGATTATTGTTCCTGACATTTACTGTTTGATGTAATTTTATATCTCTATTTTTCTAATAGTATAATAGTGGTCTATAGGGTGTGTTACTAAGAAAAAAATTGCTAATGATTTTCTTCCAGGATGATTTTCGAAGACACTCAAAAAAACACTTTGCTTGTTTATTGCTTTCATCACATAGTATAACTAGAGCCTTGTGAAGATTTCTTAAGGGTCTTGATAGTTAGCTAGGGTAATAGGCTCTTAATTACATGGAATTGATGCCCATGAATGAACTTGAGACCTAGATCTTACTAGCATGATAGATACCTGGGGAAGAAAGGAAATATAGTGAACCTTTAGCATGTCTACTTGTTAGGGGATTATGCTCTTCTCTCTTTGAGAGAAATAGAAACCCAAAAGCTTGTGAATTGGTTGAGGAGGAACTAGCTCAGTGATGAATATGTTTTGTGTGTTTGGGTAAGGTGAAGAGGTAGAGATGTATTCTTTTCTCCCTTTGAGAGAATAGGAAAATCAAACCCTCGGATCCAAGCCAAGTTGTGTCACCTTTAGAGGGCCTGCCAAAAGTTGAAACTCCAGGAATGACCCAAGTGAGTACACACCTATTGATGGTGATTCCACCTCACTATAATAAAGAATTTTTTTTGAGTCTAAAGACTTCAAAGCCATGTTAACTTCCTTCTCTTGATTTCAACTATCATCTTGAGAAGGCTCCATCCGTTGTACTGAGCGGGGCCACTCCTAGCCCTTCTTGCAGAGTGTATGAATTTTAGGTGTTGGTGTGGTTGCAAGGCCCTAGCCCTATATTGGGGGCACCAAAGGTTAGTTTGAATAGAATCCCACTAAAAACTTTCTTAGTTAGTTGCCTACCTGGATCACCTCCGAAAGGAGACATAATCTTTGTGTAGGGAGGGGGAAGAATCTCTTCCCTAGATTCTCACCATAGTCATGAACTTGGATGTTTGAAGGTGGTATATGACACTTGCCCTTGCTTCAAGGGTAACCTTTGAACATATACTATTGAGTCCTTGGAAACACCAAAAACACAGGCACCCTCTAGGGGGTGCCATGACTGTGTGAGGTGAATGCATCTACGTAAAATGTGAGGCATGGATTTTGTCTTCTATACCATTTTTTTTGTAGGGATAACTATGTGTTTGTTATGAAGTCTTAAACTATCCATCATGATTAAACAAAGACTCCCATGATTCTACTAGGTTGCTTTGTCCTTGGTTGAACTATTTGCGACTACTTCTTGCACCACTATTGCTTGATCTAAACTTTGTGCTTGTAAATGAATGCTTGAAACCTTAAAAAATGAGATTGATGATTCAAACTATCTAAAAATTGGAAATTCTATCAGAGAATAGTTTAGGCTATGTCTTGAAACTTGGCTTTTTACCTCGAAAACTATGTCAAACTATCAAACTTTGGTTCTTTCCTGTGTGAAATTTCACTTTCCAGAGCACTTTCTCACGTGATACTTCATTCTCTCATGAAAAGTTTGACATTTTATCATGTGGCCCAACACTTTCTTGCATGAACCTATACCCTGGTTTTCAAAATAGTGAGTTATTTCCTGTTGACTAGTGAACTTTTTGCCTGATCTAATTTTTGTCTGAGGTTCATTTGTCTCTTTTCTTGTCATTCACTATCTAAAACTAAGTGTCTCAAGATGCAAACTAAATGATTTTTCTTAAACTCATATTGTCTCTTTATTATTTGTCCTATCTTTTTATGCTTTTGTACCTTGCAATGCAATAGTCACATCTCGACTGTCTAGCCATTCTCTTGATGATTCATGTCAGTTGCATCTCACATCTTGGTTGTTCTAGCATAATCCCAACTCCTCTCTCATTACATTTTCATCTATGCCTATTATGACTAGAAGCACAATAATACTTTCCCCATTCATGGTACTGGACAAGGTAGGGATAAACCTCATAATAAGGAAATAGGTTGTTTTGAACCCATTATCCAATCTGAGTGTTGTGAAGGATCCACAAGTTCTTCTTCATTGAGTACTTTGAAAGACATTCCATCACAATCATCACCTCTAGTGTTCTACAGTGTTATAATCCATTTTTTCAAGACAACCTGGCTTATTGTTTCAACAATAGGATAACTCATTCTTTCAAAACAACTCATTGTTTCATAACCTTGGGAGGCCACTTCCTCTGACTAGTCCTATTATTGAACCTATCAACCCTACTAATGATATCGACTCATTTGAACCTATTGACCCTCTTGATCTTGTTAAAGTTCCAAAGGTTACCTTATCCGCACCTTTTCGACATCATTCATATCATTTTACTAAGTCTGCATTCACTTCCCAATCCTACAAGATGGGAGATCCATTCAATTTCCAACTAGGCAAATACTACCAAATTCCTAAGCAATCTCAAAACCACCAGCATCCTGATCGCTCTCAAAATGATAAACTCTATGATCAATCCCAAAATGATTAGAATCAAGACCAATCTCAAAACAAACCTCAAGGTGATCGATAGCCATATCACTATCGCCCTCCTCCATATGATCAAAATCAATCCCAAAATGATCAATCCTGAAACAAATCTCAGGCTGGTTAGCAAGAATATCACTATCTCCCTCCTCCACATGACCAAGACTAAGATGATCAACAACAAGATCAAGTCCCAAGAATTTATGAGATTCTTGGTAATGAAGATGAGATAATAACCCAAAACAACATAGATGTGGTGAAAGCCAACAAGGGTCTTATCAAGATGATGGAGATCATCCTTCTAGAGGAGAAGGAGAAATATTTTCTAGAACTGGCCAAACAAGGGGCCAAATTACCCTAGGACTACCAAGTTAAAACACTTGTGGCCAAAGAAAAAGAGACTGAGACTGCAAAGTTGCAAAAGATGATTCAAGACATGCAAGACTAAATTAGCCAACTTGTGAGGGATAAAGATAAACCTACACAATAATTCACAATGGAAAGCATCTCACCTTTCCCATTTGATAAGAATCTTTGCATGCCACCTTTAACCAAATGTGTAGAGCTGCCTAAATATGACAAATACTTGGGTACCACTGATCCCCAAGATCACTTAAGAGAGTTTGGTGCTCTATCTATGGAATTCATGCACGATCAGTTATATCTTATGTACCTATTTCCTCATAGCTTGGGTGGACCAGCTATGGAGTGGTTTTCTTGATTGCCCACTAGCATTAAGACCTTTGATGAAATTACTAATCTATTTCTCCAACATTATTCACATAATATTTAGCATCTAGTCAACATCTGGGACCTTTGCAACTTGAAATAGGAACAAGGGGAACCTTTACTAACATTTCTCTAGAGATGGAGACAACTAAATACAAAGTGTCCTCATAAGCTAGCAGAGTTTGAAAGGCTCGACATTTTTTTGGACAATCTTGTTCTAGATTTTGGATATCAAGTACAATTACAAGGTCCCCTAACCTTTGATAGCATTATTAAACAAGATGTGTGCATAGAAGCATTTATGATCAAGAAAGGAGAGTTGACTTTGCAAAAAGACAACAAACAAGGGTCTTCCTCCTTAAACAAAGATAAAGGGAAGTTTTTCAACAAGAATAGAGATGATGTAAATGATGGAGTGGTTGATAGTGTGACCCCAAAGGCTAAAAAATATATTTTCAATCTTTCCTCTAGTATACAGGTGGCCAAAGCTACAGAGAAGGCTACAACAAAGACTTGACAACCTTCGAGATTCACTAAAAAAAACCTTGGGCATCTCGACCCAAGTGTGAGTTCACATCCTTAGGAGAATTGCTTGATGTGGTTTATAAACTCTCATGTAGGATCAGATACTTGCTCCTTTTGAAAAGTGTCTCTATGATCCGCAACCATGACCTCATTGGTGGAATGACAATGCATACTATGATTATCACCAAAATAAGGGTCATAAGACTTGTACTTGTCTTCAGTTATGCCATAAGGTCCAAGATTTGATTGACAATAGTGACATCATTATGGATGGCCATAACAAGAATTCAGACCATTAGGCATTTAAAGATCCCTTTCCTCCTCATGAGAAATGTGAATCTTCCAAGACTAAGAACACCAATGCTAAGGTCAATTACACATACACTACCAATGACAATGTCATTGGTATGATTGAACCTATTGAGGTTGAGTGTTGCGATGTGATTACTATTAAGGGGAGTTGAGATGCTCCTAAGAATAAGACTCATTTTGTCTTGTGAGCCCTCAGGTCTTATTCTTCCAAACCTAAATCATCTCAGGATTGCATAAATGTTGTTACTCACTCTCGTGCAAAAATAACCATTAAGGGTCCCGACCCTTCTACGTCCACTCCAAAGCAACCTGCGGACAAAGCTATTATTGGCCTTGCCAACAAGAACTCAAAATTGGTCCCTACATCTAGTGTGGCTAATTATAGCATTTTAGACCAGCTGCAACATACCAATGCTCAGATCACTATCTTTGAGCTATTGAAGATCTTGCCTACTCATAGGGAGATTCCAGATAAAGCCCTCACCAAGGAAAACATCCCAAAAGACTTAGATCTTGACTAGTTTCAATCCATGGTGGGTCACCTAACATCACCACACTATTTTTCCTTCTCTAAAGAAGATGACCACTCATTAAGCCACCCACACAATGCTCCTTTGCATATAGAAGTCATGATAGGTCTAAAGCACATCCACCACATCCTCATTGAAAATGGTGTTGTCCTCAATATTTTCTCTGCTAAGCTACTTACCCAACTAGGCTATGATGAATATTTCATAGATGTCCATAAGAAAATTATTATATTAAGGCATATGATGAAGAAGAACACAAATCCAAAGGTTTGGTTGTGCTACCGATCTAAGTTGGGCCTATTGAAAGAGACATTATTTGCCAAGTTCTAGATATTCCTATGGCATATAATATACTATTGGGTACACCATGGATCCATGAAATGCAGGTGGTTCCATCTACATATCATCGATGTATCAAGTTCCCATTCCATGGAGTAGAAGTGACAGTTCCTACCAATACCAACTATTCTTGCAACACACTCACATAATCTGTAGACATTCTTGTTCCAACTAATAGAGAATCCACTAAATTCTATGATGTCAAGCTCAAGGAAATCAAACATACTCTGAAAATTAAGGATATAGGCATTGGAGGGTATGAAATTGAACCCGTGTTATCATTAGCTGCTTTACCTCTGCCTCTACATTCCTATGGGATACCCTCTGAGAATAAAAAACCTTCTACTTGTTCTCCCCAAGTAATCTATGATGGTGCCTTTGTCAAGTCCATAATGCCATTAGAAGATGAAGATGAGGAAAGACCTATTACAACTTGGCTTTACAAAGGAAAAGAAACATCTAAATAGATCACTCCTACTCCTGAATTAGAACAAGAACCATATAGTGAAGCCTTCAAAATCATGAAGTTCTTCAATTATAAAGGGAGTGGCCCTATAGGGGTGAATGAGAATGGTTTTCTTAAACCAATTGAAGCCACAGGTCATCACATCAAGGAAACCTTAGGTCTAGGCTTCAAGAAAATCCAATTTCATCTAGGGATTAACAAGTTTGTACCTGAGCCAGAACCAGAACTAGAATTCCAGCTAGAATTTGAGGACATTACCATAGTTGATAGATCAGAGAATAGCTCTGATGAAGATACTTTTCTATAGCCTATTCCTCCAAACCTTGCTGCATTCTTTGAAGGACCAGATGAACCTATTATAACTATCCATCTGGTAGAGAATGATAGTGATTCCGATGACACTGCTTCACTACATCAGCTCACATATGACCAATGTAGAGAAATACAAATATATAATCCTAAATTTTAGGATGAGCTGTACATACCATCACATTTCCAAGAGCGGTTTGAACAAGATCAACTTCAGCAAACTATTAATACTACAAGAGATGAAGATGAGTCAGACAGTATAGCTAGTGTTGATGGAATTCCCATATCAAGCATCACTCGCTCACATGAATATGAGTTTGACTCTCTGTCTGATGCAACTTTTGATATGGATATAGATTTTTTTCATGTGTATGAAAACCTTCTCAAAGTAGGTGAAGGGTCTAGTGTTAGGTCAACTGAGTGTGAATTTACTAACACTCACATTCCCTCTCCTTCTTCTGTGAGGACTCAAGAAGAATCAAACACACCTTTGGATGAGATCACTCTAGGTCTTGGCTTACTTGTCCATGCTTTTGATGGTTATACTATGAACGCACTTGAACCCACCACTACTCTTTCACTCTGCCATCCCGAACTTATCAACTAGAACTCTCCCTCCCCAACCAATGAAGTCCTTATGTTCCAAAATGACTACACTCTAGCATGTTATCTTAACATTGTCGAACCTATAATATTCTCCACCAGTGAAGACAATATCAACATGACTGAAGCTGACATCAAGTATCTTAGTCATAAAATTAAAAGAAAAAAGAATAGATGCTCTAATGGTGAAAACCACATTGTGGCAGTGTTAGGGCCCAAAAAAGTAAAAGTAAAAGATGTGTCCAAGGGTGAAAATCTTTCTGAGACACCTAAGGATGAGATACTTGATACACTTCTGAGTCATTTCCAAGAGAGGTCATCAGTGCTAATTGAGCTGACATAGCCAGTAAATTTGGGTACGGATGCTGCACCATAGATTATTCATTTAGAATAGTCTTTATCTGTAGAAGAAAAAGAAGAGTTTACCAATTTCTTTCAAAGCAAGAAAATTAATTTTGCATGGACTTACTCTGGTATGCATAGATTGGATCCTAATGTAATCATGCATTATCTATCTATTGCATCAAGCATCAAGCCTATCAAACAAAAGCTTTGGAAGATGCATCCACATGTAGCACTTTTAGTCAAAGCGGAGCTAGAAAAACTTCTTGAGGCTGGTTTCATCCAAGCAATTGATTATGCAGAATGGATCTCTAATATTGTTCTAGTTACAAAACATGACAAATCTATCTACATGTGCATAGAATTTAGAGAACTAAATAAAGCATGTCCTAAGGATGATTTTCCATTGCTTAATATTGACATGATAATGGACATGACATTTGGTTACCAAATGTACTCTCTAATGGATAGCTTTTTTGGTTATAATCAAATAAACATTACGCTAGAAGACCAAGCAAATATAGCCTTCACATGTTATTAGGGAACATTCTCTTGGAATTGTTGGTAAGTTGTCTATACTAAAGTATATGACTAGATATAGTGTTGTCATTATGGCAACAAAGTCATATAGTAGTTTGGAGTCAGCACACTTAGTGTAAAGATCAAAATTTAGTTAAGTATTAAAGACTAGATAGTATACAGAGTTCCAGCAGCTTAGAGCATCAATGCACATGTGTACGGATGAATTATGGTATGCTCCTTGGAAGTTAAGGTTGTTAGACTATACTTATGCTTTTTCTATGAGTGCATAAGTAGATATGCAAAGATGTGAAAGTTACAGTCAGTTGAAGTTGTACAACAAGTGTGTGCTAGCAAAGAATAGAGCTTGGAGCTGACAATTAGCTTTTTGGTTTCTGATTGTAATTTATTATTGTAAAGGCCATGTGCCTATTGTATTTAGGTTTCTGACTTATGTAATTGTATAATTTTAAGCATGCTTAAGCCAATTCATTTGGAAGCATTGTTTGTAATTAGTTATAGGGCCGACCTAATTGTATAATTTGTATGAGCGCATAAATATAAGGTGCACCCATTGTATTTGGTATGGAAGTAAAAGGAGAGTTGTAAGAAGCAAAGAAGAGGTATGTGAGAACAACATAAGATGTATTAAAGCTTTTCTAGAAGTCAAAGCATCAGTGCACCAAAGGAACTGATCTGACAAGCAATGTCACAGTGATAGCTCAATAGCAAATATAGTGCGTATCTAAATTCAAAAGTTTGTAGCCTTCACTATTTGAGTAGTGAGCTCTAGGAAAGTCATTCCACTCCCCTAATAGGGATCATTGTAAAAAACTCCTAATAGGGTAAAGGATCTTCTAACAAGGATCACAAAACACTAGTGCATAATATTAGTGGGTATCAAGTCCCACCAGGGTTTTTACCTATTTGGGTTTCCCCATAACCATATTGGTGTCTTGTGTTGATTTCATGTTTCATTTTTATGTGAATGTTTAATTTAGTTCTTAAGAATTTAGTTTATGTATTATGATTAAAGTAAAAGGTTAATTACAGTGAACACTGATTCACCACCACCCCCCCCCCTCTCATTGTTCCCATTCCTAACAATTGGTATCAGAGCTCTGGTCCTTAGCACATAAGTTTAACCACTTGAGGAGATCATGGACAAAGTAGATATGAAACATCTGAAGAAAAATCTTGAGGCTTCTCTTGAAGACCTAGACAATTCAGAAAGAGAAATTGAAGAACTAAAGGAAAAATTCAGTGATGCTCAATTAGTTATCAAAAGACTAAGAAAGGATTTGAAAGGATGTTGTAATAGTGATCTTGAAGAAAAAGTCAAGAAGTTGAGTGAAGAAAATGCATCCTTGTTAAATCATCTTGAAGAATTTGATGACAAACTGATGAACAATCAAGATGTCTATAATGAACAAGTCAAGGAGAACCTTCAACTCAATGAAGAATTAAGGGAAGCCAATTTGGAAATCTTGAACCTAAGGAATTGCAAAGAAATATTGGAGTCTGAATTAAAAGTAGCAACAAATCATATTGAAAAATTACACACCAGTGCTGATTTGGTAGAATCTCAGTTGTATGCAAGAAGAGCCAAAGGAGACACTAGCTGTATTGGATACAATGAAGCACAAAATCAGATTGACAATATGTGAGCAAGAAAGGATTCACAAAAGGACTCTACTAATGTTGAAAAGACTAAAGATCAAACCATAGATAATGGTGAACCACCTAAGAATGAGCGCAATCAATTAGATTGAACCTATTTTGCTTGTAACAAGCATGGACACATTACAAGGAAATGTACAAAGGTAAAACCTTTTAATGGTTACTATTTTTCATGCAACAAGTTTGGTCATAGAGCTATGAATTGCAAGACTAGTAACAAGAATAGAATTGAGAAAGATCAGAGAAATCAAAACCAAACAAATGTAAGGAGTGCTTAGAATGTTACATGCCAGATATGTAACTATAATGGTCACACAAAAAAGCAATGCAAAATGGTGACTCGTGTCAATGCACTGAGGAATAATAGACCTCTAGCCATTTGTCACTCTTGTAACAAGGCTGGACATATCTCAAGGTTCTGTAGATCAAGGACGCAAGGATAGGAAAGCCCTAAAAAGACCAAAGAAACAATTTTGGATCTTGAAGTAGAATTCAAGTTTGTGAAAACCTCAAAGGATGCGAGCTTGATTTGGTTAGAAGGAAAGAAGGTCAATGATGATGAGAATGTATTGGATGCCTCTCAAGTGGGCACACCTTCTACATCTTCATAAATGGCCCTTAGGGTCATAGGGGGAGCTAATTTATCTATAGACCCCTGTGTGGCTGGTATACTCATCCTTAGAGTATGCACCTTTGGACTAAAGCTTTTGGAGTGTATAGGAACCTTCATGCAAGAGTGCACATGTTGATTGCTTACGAAGCTTGAGTTTGAAATTTTGAAGTGACAACTTGGTTTACGTGACATGCATTAATGGAAGATTTTTTACTTTAAAGTACACATAAGTCATTTGATTGCTCATTGCATTCAAATTTAGAGTGTTGGAAAATAGAAGGAGCCTTGAAAGTTGTTGTGAAGTCTTGGAGATTCAATCTATCAGACATTTGTTGCAATTATTAGTGCATTTGATCAGTTGTAGTAACCCTGGCTTGTTGCACCGATTTGAACATCATCAGATCATCTCTAAGTGCAGTTGGAAAGTGATTATCAAGTAAGTCATGGCCACTACCATAGTTTTTGATGTTTCTGAAAGGAAGATATACATTTTCAAGAGGCACCCATTTAGATCAACCCTAGATGATTTAGAGGAAGCATTCTCTCGCACACCAATGGGCATCATGCATGTAGAAGACATAAGGGCTTACATCTATTGTAAGAAGGAACCTGTTGGACTAGATAGGTTAAGGGCACACATGGACACAATGTTGAAACTAGAAAAAACATTCATGGATGAATACACCAAATGGAATGATCACCCCATTGTTGAGTATTCTACGACATATGAATTCTATGAGACTGAATGGATAAAAATCTTGTTGAGAAGAATCCATGATGATTAGTTTTGGATTGGAGATGTTCTAGTGAGAATCACAAATGACCTAATTCATTAGATGATAGGCCTTTCTAGAACATGCATCGTCCTTCCTGTGGGCAAGGATGTTAGGAAAATGGTAGAACAAGTCTGTAAATCTAGAAGTGATAGGTACGACATGACTATTGAACCTATAGAGAAAGAAGACATCAAATTGATGTCAATGATACTAGGTTATAGATTTCATCACACCAGTAGGGTGAATAGTGTGTCTGTGGGCACTATTCTAACAGCCATCTGACTTGTGCAAGAAGATGGAGAGTTCAACTTGTTTGAGATCTTGTGCACACAGTTGATAGAAAACATCAAAGCTATCAAACATGACAAAACTAAGATATTTAGGTTTGGGTCCCTAATCATCTATATGTACCTTCATATAGTTGGTAAAGTGTCAGACTTGTATCTAGACAATTCCATTCCAACCATGTCATAGATATCAAACAAGGCATGCACTGAAAGCACCTGAAGAGACTATATCACATTGGAATTGAAGACCTTCAAAGAAAGGATACAAATGAGGTACAGGATTCCTAAGAATATTGTGGAGAAGTATAAAGACATAATATGCTTTATGGTGGAGACTAATACTACATGTATGGAAGTTGTTGAGCCTAGAACTTAGTGGATTCATCCACTTGGGTATGAGGTAGAGGAACAAGTTCTTGAAGCCTATGCATAGGTATTTCTATTAGCCCCTAAAGATGATAATGAACCTAGGTGGGGAACCTATGAAGAAAAGACTAGAGAAGTTGATGCTAAGCTGAACAGTGCTGCAACAAAAGGAAAGGTCGTGAAGGTCACATCTAAAATCTTGAGAATACATGGTGTATCTCAAGAAGACCTTGATAAAGCAAGGGATGAAAAGATTTCCTTAGATTTGAAAGGCATGATAGCAGAGGAAGAACAAGAAGATCCTAAGTTGAAGAAGATGAAAACTAAATTAGATGATAGTTAGAAGGGTGAAAAAGATAATACTCCTTCTGCGCCCATAGACACTATTGATCTTACCACTCCTTTGGTGTATAAACCTTTATTCAAGAGGAATAAATAAGCTAGCACTATTCATCCATCCTCACAAGCATTAAGGAGCAAGAAAAACACTCAAGCACCTCATCAGGCAGGATTCAGACCTAGCCTTAAAGTTTTGAATGCAAGAATTGTTGATGAGGGTAGGATTGATCAAGTAGAGAAGTACTATGACACATGCAGTGAGATTGAAAAATTAGAAATTCATAGTATAATTGTCAAACATATGATCAAGTTCAAGAAGATAGTCCTTGAGTTGAAAACCTCCATTCTAGTTAAAGTATGGGATATTTTGGAAAACCTAAAGAGACAAGCAAATGAAGAAGATCTAAGGATCAAAGAAAAAGTATTAGAAGACACTCTTCCTATTTTTTATATTGAAGAAAGGTCATTGTTATTAAATTTGGTGAAGCCACACCTAAGGACTAAGATGAGGAATCTTCACATTATGAACAAAGACTATGAGCTAATAGAAAAGGAAATAGAGAAGGCCTTTGAGAAGGTGTTATTGGAACAACAGATAAAACCACCTACTGCACCCATCACTCATACACCCACTAAGGAAGAAAAAGTGGTAGAGCCCACTAATGTACCAATGATAGGTCCTCAGGACTTAGCGCCCATAGCAAAAACTCAAACAGAAGTAGACAAGTCTATGCCCATGAAAAAATCACACAAAGATAGGACTATTATCATAGATAATGTGGAAATAGCCATGGTGGCTACTAATAAGGATTTGGACAAGTTTGATGAAGCATTTTTCAGCACTAAGGAAGCTGAAATCCTATGCAGCAGTACACCTCCCATTCAGCAAGAAGTACTTATAGAAGAAGGAGAAAAGGAAAAAGAAAGAAAAGATGAAACTATTGTTGAACTGGTCATCATAAAACAAGATGTGGTGATGGACAACACTCCCATCACTCCTGCCTCTGCATTGTTGTCAAGTTTGACACTAGACACAAGCAGTTTGGACTCTTGGAAAGAAGAAAACCTGATTAAGTTCAATGTCCTGGCTATGGAGAAAGAAAAGGAGAAGCAAGTCATGAGAAATCCTCTCCTAGTAGAATCAATGAATATCTTGAACAATTTTCTACTAGAGGATAAGAAAATGCTAAAGGTACATTCCGTTGATGATGTGAGCATAGTCATCTAACAGTTCAAAGTCAATTTTTCTAGCTTAGAAGAATATGTGACCATAGTGGTAGAAGAGAAATACTTAAAGAAGAGACTCAATGAACTAATGAGAAACTTCACACTTGACTTAAGTTCACTTAAGTCTGGTTAGGCATCCTTGAAGGAATTTGTAGATGAAGGAAGGAAAGTCATTGCAGAATCCATGGATCAGGATAAGCTCACTGATGCCCATCTTAAGAAGATCAAAGATGTAGAGGCAATGACTAAGAAGGTTAAGAATTTAGTGCTAGATACATCCACTAATGTGAACATGTGTAAAAATTTCTATCAAGGTCAGCTGGACATAATTAGAAAGAAAAGAAAGAAATAAAGAAGATAAGGTCTAGACAGACTCAATTGAGGAATGCTCTTGCGCCCTCACTAGACATTCTCAGTCAAAACATAAAGGAGATTGATGTGACCATGATAAAATATGATCAAGGTCTGAGCATAGAATTGGAGAATATGGATAAGCTTCAATATGCATTATGCGCCCATCTACAGATAGTCAATTCACTGATAACCTTTTGGAAGAAGGAGATCCAGAACCTCAAAATTACATATCCGGATGTTTTCCCTCAATAAGTGTACATAGGATTTTTTGATGCACCTTTGTCATTAATGTCAAAGGGGGAGTTGTGTATAGAATATGAAGTATATATATGTATAGGAGATATAAGGTTATGTATAGAAGATGTATAGAAGACAAAAGTTTTTGTGTAAATGTACAATTAACAACTTGGCCATATTCCTTTGTTTCCATCAATGAAAAAGGGGGAGATTATTGGAAAGTTGTCTATACTAAAGAATATGACTATATATAGTGTTCTCATTATGGCAAAAAAGTCATATAGTAGTTTGGACTCAGCGCACTTAGTGTAAAGATCACAATTCAGTTAAGTATTGAAGACTAGATAGTATACAAAGTTCTAGCAGCTCAGAGCATCAACACACATGTGTATGGATGAATTATGGTATGCACCCTGGAATTTAAGTTTGTTAGACTATACTTATTCTTAGTCTATGAGTGCATAAGTAGATATGCAAAGATGTGAAAGTTACAGTTAGCTGAAGTTGCACAACCAGTGTGTGCCAGCAAAGAATAGAGCTTGGAGCCGATAGTTATCTTTTTGGTTTGTGATTGTAATGTATTATTGTAAAGGCCATGTTCCTATTGTATTTAGGTTTCCAACTTATGTACTTGTATAATTGTAAGCATGCTTAAGCCAATTCATTTGGAAGCATTATTTGTAATTAGTTATAGGGCCAACCTAATTGTATAATTTGTATGAGTGCATAAATATAAGTTGTGCCCATTGTATTTGATATGGAAGTAAAAGGAGAGTTGTGAAAAGTAGAGCAGAGGTATGCAAGGACATCATAAGATGTATTAAAGGTTTTCTAGAGGTCTCTTGGTGTTCAAAATGGATGCTTATGTAGGCTGCCAATATACCCTCAGATAGATTTTAGGAGTGGTTAGTTCCAAAATGTAGAAGGATCTTAGGCTAACTGGACCAACTATAGGGACAAGACTACCCTCTTCACTTCTGGCTTTGCAAAACCAATGTGGGTGCACCTAACCTAGTGAAAACTATACCTTACACACCAAAGACTAGGTCTCAACAACAAATTGATAGTAAGAAAGTACTAAATGCTAACCTCACATTCATTGACTCTCCATTACTATACGGTGACAAAACCACACAACCAACAACTTAAAGCTTGAGAAGGTTATTGATTTCAATATTTGGGATGCAATAACTTCAACTAGTGTATGTTAACAAGAGAGATACTCATTTAGGCCAGTGCCTCATCCATTGGGCAAGATTTCTTAAACACAAAGACACGTAGATTTGAGAATATCTGAGAATTCATAGCCATAAATACATTTATCCTAATCTTTACTGCTTAAAAGACATCCTTACATAGACAAGGGAAAATTCATATCCCATTTAGAGCATTGTTTAATCCAATCCTAGATCAGAACTCAAGAATGAAGATACATACATAAAAGCACTATGTAATGAGCTAGAAAACTCAAAGCTTACTTGACTTGACACAAAGGAGAGATAAGAATTAGATATTTATATTAAGTATGATGAATTCTTTCTATGTATATAATGAATCACAAGACACCCTGCTTGAAAACTATAGCTTAGACCTGAAACTTTCTTCTTTCATTAACAAACACTGAGTCAAAAACTATTACAAACCCTTGGGACCAAAAACTCGGGACTAATTTTGAACTTCAAAACTGGAACTCCTACAAAATCAATAATTCAACACTATATACCCCTAGTTACCTTAGAATCCTACACAAGTTAGGATGCAACAAGCTATGGATAACCAGGGTAAGGGTTAGGGTTTCCACCCACCAAAAAATTCAAATAGATCAAAAATTAATACACTAGAGGGAAAACCAAGCAACGCTAAGCAATCAGATCTAAAATTCAATCTTCACTTATGGTAATTCTTTTGGAAATGTACTGAAGATCATGAAATTCTTGCAAATTCATCTGATTTGACCCCTACAACATGCCTCAAGCACCATTTATTCATTCTCCCCATGGCATAAAAATCCCTACAGTTAATCATCATACTTGTTGGACCACACTAAAACAGTCAGCACCACCAAACTAATCAAATCCAACCGCTAAAACATTAAAAACCAGTCCTGAGTTTCTGGTCCCAAGGGTTTGTAATAGTTTTTGACTCTGTGTTTGTTAATGAAAGAAGAAAGTTTCAGGTCTAAGCTGTAGTTTGCAAGCAAGGTGTCTTGTGATTCATTATATACATAGAAGGAATTCATCATACTTAATATAAACATCTGATTCTTATCTCTCCTTTGTGTCAAGTCAAGTAAGCTTTGACTTTTCTAGCTTGTTACATAGTACTTTTATGTATGTATCTTCATTCTTGAGTTTTGATCTAGGATTGGATTAAACAATGCTCTAAATGGGATGTGAGTTTTCCCTTGTCTATGTAAGGATGTCTTGTAAGTAGTAAAGATTACGATAAATGTATTTATGGCTATGAATTCTCAGACATTCTCAAATCTGTGTGTCTTTGTGTCTAAGAAATCTTACCCAATGGATGAGGCACTGGCCTAAATGAGTATCTCTCTTGTTAACATACACTGGTTGAATTTATTGCATCCCAGATATTGAAATCAATAACCTTTTCAAGCTTTAAGTTGTTGGTTGTGTGGTTTTGTCACCGTATAGTAATGGATAGTCAATGAATGTGAGGTTAGCATTTAGTACTTTCTTACTATCAATCTATTATTGAGATCCAGTCTTTGGTGTGTAAAGTATAGTTTTCACTGGGTTAGGTGTACCCACCTTAGTTTTGTAGAGCCAGAAGTGAAGAGGGCAGTCTTGTCCCTATAGTTGGTCCAGTTACCCTAAGATCCTTCTACATTTTGGAACTAACTACTCCTAAAATCTATCTAAGGGTATATTGGCAGCCTAAGAGCATAAGCATCCATTTTGAACACTAACAAGGTCAAAGCATCAATGCACCAAAGGAACTAATTTGACAAGTAGTGTCATAGTGATAGTTCACTAGAAAATATAGTGCGTATCTGAATTTAGAAGGCTGTAGCCTTCACTATTTGAGCAGTGAGCTCTAGGGTAGTGAGTCCACTCCCCTAACAAGCATCATAGTAAAAGAATCCTAACAGGGTCGGACCCTTAACAAGGTCTACTATACTTAAAGCATTGTAAAGCTACTCCTAACAGGGTAAAGGATCTTCTAACAAGGATCACAAAACACTAGTGCAGAATATTAGTGGGTATCAAGTCCCACTAGGTTTTTTACATATTTGGGTTTCCTCGTAACCATATTGATGTCATGGGTTGATTTTGTAGACACAAAAGTAGTGCACTTCTCTAAGTCATTACATCAAAGGAAATCCATGAAAGGGAAACCTTCAATAGCGACCTAGAGCTCTCTATGTATGGAGTTGCAAGATTGTAAAATTGCTCTCAACTAGAGCTAATAAACTTAATGACCTTGCTAGTCAACCACACAATGAGAGATTCAAGTGAAGACAAGGGAAAGAGTGCCAATATCTCCAAGAATCAAATGAAATGTAATGCAAGTAAGCTAAGAATGAAGATGCAAATATGCAATCTATGCTATGAAGATGAAATCACAATCTAAACTATGAAATGGAAATAAAAAGTGTTACAATCCTTCCTATTAAACTAGATGAGTTATTCTAAAGCATAAAAGGAAATCTAAACAATGAAAGTATGAAATATGAAGCTACTATGCAAGATTGAAAAATAAAATATGAAGCAATGAAGAAAGCCAAGATGTGATGCAACAATGATCTCCAAAAAGCTTCAAAGTCTTCAAGAATTCCTACAGCATAAAGTTAGCATAAAAGTGAATGACCTCAAATGAAGAAGAGAGCTCTCCTTTTATAAGAAATGAGAAGGAATGGACCATGGAGATTAAGAGGCAAAAGATTTAATCAATGATGGAGCTTGAAAGAGGAGCAATCCATGTGCACAAATATCCTCTAATGAGAAAATAAGAGTTGACTTTTGTGTCCACATGAGACAAAAAGTACTTTTTCCCTTTTTATAAAATATGAATAATGCTTTATTTGTGCAACTCAGGATAAGAGGAAAAGTGGGGGCTTTTTATTTATTAAAAGGGGAGGAAATATTCCTTTTAAATAAATAAAGACTTAGGATAAAATGGTTAGCCCAAGGAAAATAATAGAAAATGATAAAATAGGATTTGATCAAGGAAATTGATATAATTGATAAAATGTTGATTTTTGAAAATATTGATCCAGGGATTTGATAAATTGCAAGAATGGGGCCCAAAGTCTAGGCGACCATTTTAGGGTGCATACAGATTTCATGTTTATGTGAATGTTTAATTCAGTTCTTAAGCATTTAGTTTCTACATTAAGATTAAAGTAAAAAGTTAATTGCAATGAACACTGATTCACCACCCCCCTCCCCTCATTGTTCCCATTCCTAACAGGAATGTCATGCCCTTCGGACTAAAAAATGTCAGAGCTACTTATCAAAGAGTTGTCACTACTATTTTTCATGACATGATGCATAAAACAATGAAAGATTATGTAGAGGACACTTTGGCTAAAATCATGCAGTGGAAAACACATCTTTCAGATCTAGGTCCTATAATATATCAGATGGAGCAATTCAGTTTGAGACTCAATCCCAAAAAATGTGCATTCGGGGTCACTTCTGGTAAATTGCTGGGACATATCATTTTTGCAAAAGGTATAGAGGTAGATCCGAAGAAATTTTAAGCTATCATGTAGATGCCTCCAGAAAAGAGCATCAGTTAGATGAGAGGACTTCAAGGTAGACTATACTCTATTCAGCGCTTCATTGCACAAGTGGCAGATAAGTCACAACCATTCACCAAGACTCCACATAAAGGTGTGACTTATGAGTGGAACAAAGAAGGTGACAAGGGGCTCACTCAAATCAAGTAATATATTGCAACTCCACCAATCTTGATGCCTCCTATTCATGGGAAGCAACTCATCCTCTATATTTAAGCTACAAACACATCTTTGGGTGCTCTACTAGATCAAGAAGATCACCATAACAAGGAAAGAGCCATTTACTACATCAATAGAACTCTAGTCTCTTATGAGATGAACTATTCAGTCATTGAAAAAGCTTGTCTAGCAGTGGTGTTTTCTTCACAAAAATTATAGCACTATATGCTCACTCACACTACAAGACTCATTGCTAAAATTGATCCATTAAAGTACTTACTCAGCAAAGTTGCTCCAACAGGAAGACTAGTGAAATGGGTCATGATACTCAGTGAGTTTGACATTGAGTATGTAGAGAGAAAATCTATTAAAGGACAAGCTATTGCAGATCAATTGGCAAAAGCTCCTCTCAAGGATCATCAACCATTGAAAATTGAATTTCTAGATGAGTCTATAATGCTTCTTACACATTAAACATGGAACATATTCTTTGATGGCTCATTTACCCAAGAGGGGTCGGGTGCCGGAATACTATTTGTCACCCCACAAAGATACTCTTTACTAAAGGCTTACAAGATGTTGTTCCCTTGCATAAATAACATCGTTGAATATGAATCTTTAATCAATGACATGAAAATAGCTATTGAATGGCATGTGGATGAACTTAAGGTCTTTGGGGACTCACAATTGGTCGTCAATCAAGTTAATGATGTCTATCAAACAAAGGATGAAAAGTTGGTTACCTATAAATGAATGGTGGATGATCTAAAAAATTACTTTGCACACATTACTTTCTAGCAAATTCCAAGAGCAGATAATAAAGTAGTTGATGCCATGACAACTCTTGCCTTCATGCTTCAAATGCCAGAAAATGACTTCAGACATGAATTCCTGGTGGAGACATTACACTACCTAGCCTACAATACCCTCGACTCCAAGATGATCTATTCAGTCATTGGACATGATTCATCATGCTACCATCATTTCTACTCCTATCTTCGAGACCAAATTATTCTAGACTCTTATACCTGTATGGTGAAAATGTGACCACACTTCTATGAATCCTTACATGCAATAAAACTCAAGAATGAGCCCTCACAAATCGATCCATAGCTCTCTATGCATGGAGTTGCAAGATTTGTAAAATTGCTTTCAGCTAGAGCTATAAATTTATGACCTTGATAGTCAACCACACAATGAGAGATTCCAAATCAAAGACAAGGGCAACAATGCCAATATCTCCAATGAAATCAATATAGATGCAATGCAATATAAACTAAATCTAAGATGATCATGCAAGTATGAAAATTAGGTTATGAAAATGGAAATGAAAGAGTTACAAACCCTCTAATTAGACTATGTGAGATTAATCTAAAACATGAAAGGAAATGATACCATGATTATTCAACTATGATGCAAGCTAGGATGTGATGTAGATGCAAGATGAATGCCAATGATGCTCCAAATCTTCAAAACTTGATGCAAGAATGTCTCCAAAAGCTTCAAGATGACATAAAAAACTTGTAGCATAATAATAGCATAAAAACTTGAGATATGAAAATGAAGAAGAGAGCTCTTCTTTTATAGAGACGTGAAAAGGAATGGACCATTGAGATTAAGAGGCAAAAGACTTAATCAACGATGGAGAAAAAAAGAAGCTTGATCCTTGTGCACAAATATCTTCCAATAAGAAAATTAGAAGCATTTACTTTATGTTGACCATTTACTTTATGTCCATGTGAGACAAAAAGTACTTTTCTTTTATTTTTTATTTTATTTTTCTTTATAAATAAGAATTAAATGTTTTATTTGTGCAACAAGGATAAGAAGAAAAGTGGAGATTTTTTATTTAAATAAAAGGGGAGGAAATTCCTTTTAATTAAATAAAGGCTTAGGATAAAGTGATTTTATTATTTAATTAAAAGAGATTTTTAATTAATTAAAAGAGAGCATGTTCTCTTAATTAAATAAGATTTTTATTTTTTATTTCTTTTAAATTAAATAAGGCTCAAACCTTAGGAAATATTGAATTGATTATGATTTGATCAAGGAAATTGATATAATTGATATTGTTGATATTTAAAAATATTGATTCAGGGATTTGACAAATTGCTAAATGGGGGCCCAAAGTCTAGGTGACCATTTTAGGGTGCATACATTTGCCCCTCTTTGACTAATGTGAGATCAATTTGGGATCACATGTAGTCAAAGAATGAAGTTGAAATGTGAGATTGATTTGGGATCACAAAACAACCCAGATGTGTGTTCATTTTGGGAACACATTAGGACAAAGATAAGCAAAAGACAAGACCAACACCGTCACTGCTAGGTGCAATTCAAGCCTTAGACAAAACTATCACCATCACTGCTAAGCAATAATCAAGTCTAAAAAATAGGAGATAAAAATTGAAAGACAAAATCACCATCGTTGCTGCTAGGTGATAATCAAGTCTCAAAATAGGAATCTCAAGCTGAGCTGAATGATAAAGCTGAATCAAAGATTAAAGCTGATAGGTATTGCCCCCTCAGAATTGAAATCAAAATCAGATAGAGGAGAACAATAAATTGATAAACTTGATCAAGTCACAATGAATCATAATCGAAGGATGGAGCATGATAGGATAACCATCAAATAGTGAAGATATGCCCTAGGTTAACTAGGTTTGACTGGGAAAGATATAGGATAAAAATTAAGTCAAACCTTAGAGAGAGGAAGTGAAAGGGGTGAATGAAAAACTAGAAGTTTGGAAGACATGGAAAGGAAGAAACTCCATCAAAGATTGAATAATTATGCCTCAAAAGTTCAGTCAACTGCGTAGAAGAATGAGAAAACTTGGAAACGCGACTTAGATTTTGATTTCAAGTCTGAAAATGGATAGAAAATGATGTGATATGAAAGACCAGAAATGAAAGATATGATCAAGAAGAATCAGAAGATGAGCACAGTTGACCAACTAGTCCATAGATGATAAAAAGAAAAGCTCTCTTGATATGCAAGATGCAAAAACTAAACTATGATGAACCTAAGAATGCAAGCTACTATGAAAGTGGTTGACTTGTGAGGTCCCAATGCCTATAGACATCTAATTATCATCATCGAACGTTATTGGTAGCATCGCAAGATCATACAATGCACACTAGCATAACTATGTGGATATGAATATGATCTTTATCAGATAGAAATGTGGAAATCCCACCTAGGCATCAAAGACATGGAGGTCAAGATGACTAATATAGTGAGATTACCTAAGTTTGATATGGAAAGATTATACTTGTATCAAGACACATGAAAGTCAGGATAACTAGAAGCATACACTCACAAAATAGTCAAGGATAATACCTTGTCAATCCATAGTGTCAAGTAAGACTAGCATAAATGCTCATGATAGTTAGGATCAACAAAATATACCCACAAGCAGATAAAGAAAGAAAACATGTTCTCATACCCTCAGTCTTCTAGCTATGCATCATCGAAAACTTCTCAGGGAGAGACCACTAATCAAAGAAATCCTCATAGATAGCACATAAAGATAAATAAAGTCAACATATCTCAACAAGTTGATTGTTTAAGTGTGTGTGTGTTGGTCATAGAGTCAAACTCTGATTATCACATCTGTAAATGAGAAATATCACATCATACTAGACTGTAGGGTAAGACATCTGATAAGTGTTAAGAGACACTTGATGCAAGGGTAGTGTTGAAAAACACTATTTGGGGTGGTGTTGAAAAACACCTGTTGTGAAATGCCCCAAGAGACAAATGCACCTAAAGGACCAATGTGAATAGTTATGCCCCTTAGACAAAGATAAAGACCAATTCCAGACCAAGTCAAATAAGGTCAAGGCATGATGGAAAGTGGCTAAGTGTCGAGGAAACATGCTAACAAATAGGGGTGCAAAGGCCCCAAGTAGCGCCTATTTCCAAGTTTTCACCACTTGGATTTATTGCAATTTTTCTCTTTTTTCATTTTTTGAATTTTTGTTACCAAGTCGCCTGTTTCTAGGTTTTCACCAAGGCACTTTTTCGATTTTTTTTGAATTTTTGAATTTTTTTATTTTTTTGGTATTTTTTCAGGACTGTATATGCTTTTTAGGATTTTTTCGGCATCATATATCAATTTTTTTGGTATTTTTTTAGGATCAATAAAATATATACAAAAGATACCCCCAGATAGAAATGGGCATCAAGGATAGAACTTCTTTAGGTGCAAAATGTTGATCGGCTTAGGGAGTTGTTCTCCATCTTCATTTGACAATAAATATGCACCTATACCAAAAGCTGCTGTAATAATGTATAGTCTAAGCCAATTAGGTTCGAACTTGCCCTTTTGTTCTCTGTTCTGTTGATTCTTAGGGTTCTCTCTCAAAATAAGATCACCTATCTAAAATTCCCTAGGGTGAACCTTCTTGTTGAATGCTTTGGACATACGCTTCTGATATACTCTCATGTGATCAAAGGAAGCCTTACGCTTCTCATCTAGAAGTTCTAGTTCTTGTAACCTCATGGCATGATAATCCTCATCTATAATCAAACCATTGAGAGAGATTCTAAGTTAAGGTATCTCTACTTCTAAAGGCAACATTGCTTCAATGCCATAGGTAAGAGAAAAAGGAGTAGCTCCTGTAGGTGTACGAATGCTAGTTCTATAGGCCCATAGTGCCAGATTGATTTGTAAGTACCAATCCCTACCATTCTTGTGTACTGTTCTATGAAGGATTTTAAGAATGGTTTTATTAGAGGCTTCTGCCTATCCGTTTCCCTGTGGAAAATAGATGGAGGACCAATGTTGCTTAATTTTAAACTTCTTGCATAAATGCTTTAGGTCCTTATTCTTCAATTGACCTCCATTATCAGTAATAATCTCAGAAGGCACTCCAAATCAACAAATAATATGATTCAGAATAAATAGGGAAACTATTTTGCCTAAGGCAACAAAAAGAGGGACTACCTCTACCCATTTCATGAAATAATCAGTAGCTGTAATGATAAACTTATGTCCACCTGATGAGTTGGGGTGAATTTTCCCAACAAGGTCAAAGGCCCAGCGCTGAAATGGCCAATGAGAAATAGAAGCAATTAGCTCCCTCCCTAGAGCGTGAATTAGGTTTCAATGTTTTTGACATTGCTCACAAGATTTAGAGAAAGCTATTGCATCAGTTTGCATTATGGGCCAGTAATACCCCACCCTAAGCAACCTTCGGGCCATGGCAAGACCATTAGAGTGTCCACCACAAATTCCCTCATGAATGTCAACTAATGCTTGGTCAGATTCCTCCTTTTCCAAGCACCAAAGAAGTGTCCCATCTAAACCCCTCCTATATAAATCACCAGAGATAAGGGTGTGGCAAGAGGCGTTATGGATGAGGTTTCAGCATTCAGAATGGTTGAAAGTGTTAGGGACAATGCCATCATGTAGCTATGAATAGATAGCACCATAGCAAGGAGACTCGTGTGTGACAAAGGTACAAATGACATTTCTTTCAGATGAGTCAAATATGGGGTGGTGTAGGTCTTCCACTAAGAATTCAAATCTAGATTCATGTTGTTCCAACTATAGGAGTGAAGCTAATGTAGCCATAGCATCTGTAGCTTTGTTTTCTGCTCTAGGGATCTGTTGAAATGTCACAAAGGTAAAGTAATGTCTCAATGAATCAACCATCTTTTTTTAAGGTATCAATTTATCATCTTTGGTTTGATACTCCTTATTGACTTGGTTGATAATTAATTGTGAATCCCCAAAGACATGCAACTCTATTATGTTCCATTCTATAGCTAGTTTCAATCCATTGGTTAATGCTTCATATTCTATAATATTGTTTGTACATGGGAATAAAAGTTTGTAGGATTTTGGTATATTATACCCATGAGGAGAAACAAACAATACTCCCGTACCTGATCCATTTTGCATGTTGGAACCATCAAAGAACATCTTCCAAGAGCGAGTGGTCATGTATAGAATGTGTTCATCTGGGAACTCTACCTGAATAGGCACACTATCCTTAACTAGAAAATCAGCTAACTGATCAGCAATAGCTTGCCCTTTTATTTCCTTTCTCTCAATGTACTCTATATCAAACTCAGATAAAACCATCATCCACTTAGCAAGTCTACCCGTGAGGGAAGCCTTACTAAGCAAGTACTTAAGAGGATCAATTTTTGCAACCAAATGTATAGTATGAGCAAGCATATAGTGTCACAACTTTTGGGAAGAAAACACTATTGCAAGACAAGACTTCTCAATGTTATTATAATTGATCTCATAAGATACTAGAGTATGACTGATATAGTATATGGCCCTTTCTTTCCTAGTGTCATCTAATTGAGCCAACAATGCCCCCAAGGAAGACTCTATTGCTGAAATGTACAAAATCAATGGTTTCCCTGGAATAGGAGGCATCAAAATTGGAGGATTAGCCAAATACTATTTTATTTGATCAAGGCTCTTTTGGCAATCCTCTTTCCACAAACATATGACTCCCTTATGCAAAGTTTTATTGAAAGGTTGTTCTCTATCTGCAAGTTGTGAAATAAACCTCTGTATAGATTGGAGTCATCCTTGAAGACTTCTCATTTGACTTATGTTCTTTGGAGGTGGCATATCTAAGATAGCTTGGACCTTTTCAGGATCAACCTCTATTCCTTTTGCTAAAATTATGAATCCTAGAAGTTTACCAGAGGTAACTCCAAATGCACACTTTTTAAAATTCAATCTAAGTTGAAACTATTCCATGTGATCTAGAATCACTTCCAAATCATCGAGGTGTGTATCCTGTTTCCTAGATTTAGCCAAGGTATCATCCACATAATCTTCCATGTTCTGATGCATCATATCATGAAAAATTATGGTCATAGCTCATTGGTATGTTGCTCCTGCATTCTTTAGGCCAAATGGCATGACGTTTCAACAATAGGTTCCCCATGCACATGTGAAAGATATTTTCTCTTGATCTTCAGGAGCTATTTTTATCTAGTTATATCCAGAAAACCCATCCATTAAGGAGTATATCTCATAACCCGCCGTCATATCCACTATCATGTCTATGTTTGGGAGTGGAAAGTCATCCTTTGGGCATGATTTGTTGAGGTCTCTGAAGTCTATGCAAATGTGAATGGATCCATCATGTTTTGAAACTGGAACAATATTTGAGATCCACTCAGTATAGTCAATAGCTCGAATGAATCCTGAGGATAAGAGCTTTTCTAATTCGGCTTTAACAAGAAGAGCTATGTGAGGGTGCATTTTCCTCAACCTTTGTTTGATTGGTTTTATTCTTGGAGCTATAGATAGATGATGCATAATAAGATCAGTGTCAAGCCCTGGCATATCAAAATATGTCCAAGAAAATTTTATTTTCTTCTTTTGCAAAAACTTTGTATATGCCTCTTTTTCTTCAACTGATAGAGACTAAGCTAGGTGCACTATTTGGGGAGCCTCTTATGTATTCAAATTCACTAGTTGTGTGGGCTCAATGAGAACTGATGACCTGTCTTGGAAGTAACTTGGAAAGTTATTAAGTACCCCATCCTTAGGTGCCTCAAAGAGGTTTTCACCCTCAGATACATCATTTATTTTTACTATTTTGGGTTCTAACACCGCCACAAGGTGATTTTCGCCATCAGACCTTTTTTTCTTTTTTTCATTTTTTTTTTTTTTAGATTAAGGTACTTAATATCAGGCTCTGTCATACTTGTTGTTGGTTCACTGGTGGAAGATACTACGGGTTCAAGAGCATTTAGATAATAGGCAATTTCATAGTCATTCTGAAAGATTAAGAGCTGAGGCTCTTGGTAACGTTGAGACCAATCAATTAGGTGGAAATGAACAAGGGGTAGGTCAATGACTGGTTCAACATTGTGTATGTGGAAGGTGTTATCTCTGGTGACCATACAATTGGGATTCATCAAGTCTCCTTCTAAGATACCCAAATCAAGATTTGTCCTACCAAACAAAGCATCATCCACTAAGGCAATTTGAGGAGTCCAATCCTCCAGTCCTACACTAGGCTCATTGGTCACATCAGGTTGAGTACTATAAGTATGGACAACATCCATGTCCAAATCAACTATTGCATCTGAAAGTGAGTCCCATTCAAACTCATGTGAGTTTGTCTCTGAATCATTATTTGGGCCTCATGATGTAGAAGCCTCAAGGTTAGGAAAGGTTTCCCTTTCTCTAGCAGTAGCATTGTTACTATCTGTCGCAGCTAGGATAGCAACACTTTCCATTGTCAATCTAGCAATCATATAGTCACTATCCATCACAGTTGGGATAGTAGGACTATCAATTGTCAAATCTTTTGAATCTCCCCAAAGGAGATTTGTTGAAGGCACACAATCATCAGACATGTCTTGTTGATTGGAAAGATCAGGTGTTTAGTTTGAATCACTGTCACTGTCCATCGTAGCTAGGACAGGGACACCTTTCTTCTTCTTATTTTCAAAACCTAAGCCAAATTTTGACTTATTCCTTCATCCAAAAAGGGCATGGTTAAGAGGTTCAGCTTTGGCATCGAACCGATGAGTAAGGGGACCATGTCCTAGATAACCCATATTCTTGACCAATGTATACCCTCTCCCATAAGCTCAAGGGGAAGGTGCAAAATCCTCATTATGTCAGTATTTCTCCTCTCAGTAAATCTAGTCCCTAACAGCAACCTCTTCTTTTTCCTCTTGAATTGAAACTGAGGATTCTACAAACTTGTCAAACAATGTCATGGCTGAAGATGAGGGTTTCATATCTTGAGAAGGTTTGCCATAAGACCTAGGGGAAATTAGCAATTTTGTGAATGAATCAATTTTGTAATCCCCCATGCCAAGATCCATGGCTTTGAATTTGCCTTTGCATTATTCAAATGTAGTATCACAAGTGTCAGCCTCCCTATTCAAAGGAATGTGAGACCCTACTGAAATTGTGTTGACTGACAATGTGCTATCCCCGGGTATGCAAACTTCTACTCCATTGTAAGGGAACTTCACACACTAATGATAAGTAGATGGGACTACTTGCATCTCATATATCCAAGGTCTACCCAACAAAATATTGTAAGCCAAAGGACCGACATCAACAATCTGAAACAAAATATCTTTCTCTACAGGACCAATTCGGATAGGAAGAACAACCAATCCTTTAGAACTACATTTTGTTTCATCATAAGCCTTGATAGTTATCTTCTTCCTTGTGTCAATGACTTCTTCTGAATAACCCAAGGCCTTCAATAAGCTCATAGAACATATATTAATCCCAGCACCCCCATCTATCAACACACGCTTGACACAGGTCTTGTGGATCATAACCTCTATATGAAGGGCCAAATTGTGTGGGTGGCTTAATGACTTATCATCTTCTTCTGAGAATGTAAGGTAGTGAGGGCTAGCTAAGTGGTTGACCATATTCTGGAATTGATTTACATCTATATCATTAGGGACATTAGCCACTCACAAGGCATCCTCAAGGACACGCTTATGCTTAGGGGACAATTCCAAAAGCTCAAAGATTGAAATCTATGCTGGTGTACATTGTAATTGTTCAACAAGATTATAATTCAACTCAGGACCAACAGCAGATTTAGGAAGGACACCTTTTGACACTGGCTGCTTAGCTTACTAGAGTTAGGACGTCTAATAACAATGGGAACTTGAGACTGACTCCTAGTGACTACATTGAGGGGTTGAGACATCCTTCATGAGTGAGGACCTCTTAGTACCACAATAGGTCCTTCATCAGGCATAGGAGTTGAATCCACATCATATCCATAAGGTTCTTTCCTTCTCATCATGTTGACATTATCATCAACAACTTCAAGCATATTAATAACATTTTTAGCATTTGTGTAGGTGTAGTTGATAGCATCCTTTCCATTCTTGTTGTTAGAATTCTCTCCTTTCTCATATTTGGGCAAGGGTTCTTTAAAAGCTTTTTGATCCACATTAGTGGTTAAACCATCAACTTGTAATATTTCACTTTCAATAAGATCTTGGACAAGATGCTTAAGTTTAAAAAAAATTTCTATATCATGTCCAATTCCATTGTGAAAGACACAGAAAGCCTTCTCATCCTACCAATGAGGTTTAGGATCCAGTATGTGGAACTTTGTAGGATCCTGAGGTTGTGCCAAATTATGAGCAATTAACATCTTGAAAATGTCTGCATAGGAGTCCCCAAGTTTGGTAAATTGTCTCTTTTCTATTTTAGGTCTCCCTTGATACTTGGGTTTATTTTCTTGTTGTGCTGAAGATGTTTGCAACTTCATGGCTTGGATTACATTAGAGAGATTAAGAACTCCTTCATTCTTAGGTTTTGATGAGTCAACAACTCTGTCATTGACCACTTGCTTATTCTTATTCCAATAGGAGTTCTTTTTGTCCTTATTACCATTATTATTGTTGTTTTGGCCATTGTTGTTATTAGTTGTTTTGGCCAAAATTCCTTGTACTTTTAGGACATCCTCTATGCAACACGCCAATTCTACCATGGTATCAAAATAATTAAATGGGATCTTCCTTACTTCAAACCTTAATTCTGGTACCAAGTTGCTCACAATGATGTATATTCTTTCCTCCTCAGGAATTGTCCTAGGATACTTCGAGCACAACCGTCTCCATCATTGCAAGAAGGTGACTAAAGGTTCTCCTTGATTTTGTTTGAGTTTGCACAAATCAAGCATGGTGACTGACCTTGTTAAGTTGTAAGCAAAATGTTGAACAAATCTTTCTACAAGCTCTCTAAATGTCTTAACTGGAGGAGTAAGGTTAGTAAACCACTCCATGGCTTGACCCTTGAGACTCCTTGGGAATAATCTCATCAAGTAGGAGTCTTCATGGTGAAAAGAAAAGCTCATTATGTAGAAATATCTAACATGGTCGTGAGGGTCACCAACGCCATCATATTTGTCATAGGTTGGAAACTCAACTTTCTTAGGAAACTCAACCAACACCACACTCTTGTCAATAGGATTGGCACAAACAGAATCCAAGTTGAAAGTACTCTTAGGAGCCCTCATGTTGTCCACATCTCTTTGCAATTACTTGATCACTTCATTTGTGGATGGGTCTTGCTTCTTTACCTTTCTATCCACATCAAAATCAAAGGGAACTCTTGCACCCTTATTAATTAGACTTTCTAAGAATTGATCTTTATTCTGTTCCACATACCTTTCGACGTAGGCTTGAAATGAAGGTTCTTGTTGAATAGCTATGAAGTCTATATGATCAAAGTTGGCATAACTTCCTCCATGTTGTGAGCCATGATGTGCTCATTGGGAGGGTTGCTTTGAAAGTCTAGGAGGTGACTATCTCCTATGGTGATCATATCTTGAAGTCCAACCTCTAGGACTTGGGGATCTTGAGGATGTCCTTGACCTTCTTCTAGACTTGGTGAGGGAGTAGATGGGGGTGAGTGGGTCCCACTATTAGTACCCCTCCCATTGAATTAGTCTTGGAGTTGTTGTGCATAGAGTCTATCTTCTTCTTCTTGAGCGACTCTTTTCCTTATGTCCAATAATGCACGTTCCTCTTCCTCTAGTTGTCTAAATTTCTCCTTTTTAGCAGCTTGTTCATCTAAATAGGCTTGCTTCTCCCTTTCAATTATCTTCAATCTCATATTTTCATATCGAGAGGTATCTCTAAGTGGAGAAGGTTGCCTTGACTATCTGATTGCATTGGCTGCATTGATGTGGTGGTCACTAGACTCGTTGCTTTGGTCTTTGTGTTGTGACCCTGAATCTGAGTGAGTTTGTTGGTGATGTCTCTCAGCTCATTGGTGAGCATCAAGATACCTTGTTTTGATCAGGGGTGATCTAGGTGGACTATCATATACAGACCCAGCAGACATCATGTTACCCCTATGCCATTGAAATATGTCATCAAGAGTCTAGTTCATTACTTCTCTTTATTGTCGAGTGAAGGTGTAACTCATGTCCATACTTGATGAAATGAGTGCTAAAGAGGTACTCACTTCACTAGGATTACCTTTTGGATTAGAACAAATCTCAGATTGACTCTTAGGAGATTGATCAAAAAAGGGTCATTTTCCCTTATGTTGTTGACGAGTCTTAACTGGTGGTAACTGGCTAAAGACAACAGGGGGTCACTTCCCTTGATTGACTTGGTACCTTGTTGTAATTGACATGAAAGAAAAAATTCTTAATGATAGGGTGACCTCACAAAGTGTCAACACCAAGCTAGGATAATCAAAGTTCTCTATTGTCCAAAATGAAATGAAAAGATAGAAATAAAGGGGCTTTACCAACACTGTCAAAGAGGTGCTAAAATCAAAGGATGAATATCCTTGCACTTTTGAATCAGGAGGTTGGACTAGGGTAAAATATAATTGAAATTGATTAAATGAAAGTGATTTGGACAATAAGAGCACTAAAATTCTCCAAGAATGTAGCTAACAATTCTAGAGATAAGCTTTCTCACCAAGAATAACCTTCTAACCTAACAACTATTTCCAAAGTGGCCTTGTAAACCAATTGATGCTATTCCTAGAGGGAAAAAACCAGAGATTTAAAGTCAAAACAAGTCTCTAATGACAGGATAGAAAATTGAGCAAGCTGTAAAAAGTTGGGTGTTTCAACTCAAAAATTTAGTTGTTTTGTGGTTTAATCAGACACATTAATAGATTTCCAGCATTTTATCAAGCACATAAGACAACAATCAAGGAGTTCAAGCAAGCAATTATCTTCAAACAATGAGCAAGGGGCAAAGCAACCTTGCACATGAACAAGTATAGTGACTTAGTATTTCTACTCCTTAAAGGTTCTACTTGTGTATGTTCTTAAAAATGTTTTAGCAGGCACATAGAACACAACAACACCTTAACAAGCTGTCTGCAAGGATATACGTGGCTTTCTAAAAGGATTCCTTGATATACACAAGGTACGTGAGGCCCAAATCCATAGATGAGAAGAATCCAAAATCACACAGCCGGGGGGAGATGATAACCCAAATCTCCTCCTTCACTTCTCAAAGGTATAAAGTTCTTTGAGGCTTAGCCAAGAGTGATATCAAACTCAAATCCCTAAGAGAGGTGTCTTTGGATTCACCTCTCGATATTTATACTCCACTGGAACACAGGAGTTAAGGTCGTCCCTTGAGGTGGTGTGTCCCCAAGCAGGCCTTCTAGAAATAAAAACTAAGTAATTCACTCTCAAAAGTATTTAGAGCACTAAAGGTGGAACACTTAACTCTTCAAGTAAATGTGAAGTGAGGCCAAAAGTGGGACACTTAACCCTTCAAGTGAATGCGAAGCGAGCCCAAAAGTGGAACATTTAACCCTTTAAGATAATGTGAAGTGAGTCCAAAAGTGGAACATTTAACCCTTCAAGAGAATGTGAAGCGAGTCCAAAAGTGGAACATTTAACCCTTTAAGATAATGTGAAGCGAGTCCAAAAAGTGGAACACTTAACCCTTCACACCAACTCAAAGTGAGTCCAAAAGTGGAACATTTAACTCTTCACCCCAACTCAAAGTGAGTCCAAAAAGTGGAACATTTAACTCTTCACACCAACTCAAAGTGAGTCCAAAAGTGGAACATTTAACTCTTCACACCAACTCAAAGTGAGTCCAAAAGTGGAACATTTAACTCCTCACATCAACTCAAAGTGATTCCACACCTTAGAAAACAAGTGAGTTCCAAAAAGCACAAAAGGGTTGCCTAGTGGAGCAATTAACGCTTCTTTCCTGTAGACCCCTCCCCTTTAATGTGGCACTGATCTTGCAACCACAGGGTGGAAATGAGGGACCGGTGGATTAGTGAGTCCAATAACCCAAGATAGCAATCTAGATCAATCACAAGTAATCTAAAGTTTCTTATCAATACTACTCACAAATGACAAAGGGTTGAATCAATGGAATATTTAACTTTCCAAGCAAACATAGAGTGAGTCCACAAAGTGGTGCATTTAACTCCCTATATAAACAAGGAATGAATCCATGCCCTCAATCACTCAATGAGATATTTGATATTGGAACCAAGAATTACTTAAGGTTTAAACACACGCAGTCACTTACACAAACTTGTATGAAAGCAAATCTATGTTCATTCATTTCCCATTAAGAGCATCAATTGAAATGTGTTCTATGAAAGCACGTAAACACTCAAACCAAACACATGAGAGGTTCAATTTTAATCCCAAAATTCAAATGTTGTAGAGATAGAACAAAGTACCTCAAGTCCAACACTTTGTTCTAAGCATTTTCCATGAAAACAAGAGCACCTTCAAATGAACAAGACAAGAAAATAAGTAAACAAGATATGCAATGTATATCCAACTTATGCAAACCCTAGAGTTAGATCTGAAAATCAATTCTTAGGAGCAATGATAACCAGTAAATAATCCAAATGATAACTCATATCATGCAATGAACAATGAAAAATAAGTGCATACCCATCACAAAATTTTATTTTTTTTGCATTTGACCTAGTCAACAAGATTTGATTTTTACCACTTGAATTTGGACCCTCAACCCAAAATGCAAAAAAGATACCTCTATCAAAAAATAGAGAGCTTTCCAAAAATGTAAAATTTTTTAAAAAATCTCTTCATTTGTGCCCTAGAGACCCATTTTACCAAAATAGACTAGTTTTTATAAATTGACAAAATGTGATATGATATGATTTCTAAATTAAAAACATAGTAAATGGACCCCCTATAGAATTCCAAGACCTTTCCAGAAATGTAAAAATTTCTAAAAAATACATAGATTTGTGCCAAAAATCTATTTTTTATGAAAAATAAAGAAAAAATCATAAAAAATACAAATCACTTCTGAAAATTTTGAAATTTTTTTTTGGAGATTTTATAATATGTTGCCAACTTGTAAACAAAATTTCAGACCAAAACACTAAGCTGGTTGGGAGATATGATCAAATCTTTCAAATCTAGGTTTTTCATCTCCAAACAAATCTGCACAAGGGTTGGCTCCAAAAATAATCAAAACCAACATGCAAGAGGTGGGTTGCCCTCCTTCTAGTGAAAAAAATGTATGGTGAAAATGTGACCACACTTCTATGAATCATTACATGCAAGAAAATTAGAAAATTAGAAGCATTTACTTTATGTTGAGCATTTACTTTATGTCCATGTGAGACAAAAAGTACTTTTCTTTTATTTTTTATTTTATTTTTCTTTATAAATAAGAATTAAATGTTTTATTTGTGCAACAAGGATAAGAACAAAAGTGGGGATTTTTATTTAAATAAAAGGGGAGGAAATTCCTTTTAATTAAATAAAGGCTTAGGATAAAGTGATTTTATTATTTAATTAAAAGAGATTTTTAATTAATTAAAAGAGAGCATGTTCTCTTAATTAAATAAGATTTTTATTTTTTATTTCTTTTAAATTAAATAAGGCTCAAACCTTAGGAAATATTGAATTGATTATGATTTGATCAAGGAAATTGATATAATTGATATTGTTGATATTTGAAAATATTGATTCAGGGATTTGACAAATTGCTAAATGGGGGCCCAAAGTCTAGGTGACCATTTTAGGGTGCATAAAATACCCAAAATAAAAAATGCCACCTAATCTATAGTGCTTCATGATATGTCATAGTAGCTAACAAATTTTATAGACGAGGTCTCAACGGTACCCTCCTTAGGTGTCTAGAGTCTGACGAGTCCAAATGTGCATTAGATGAGGTGCATGAAGGCATCTATGGTTCTCATTTGAGTGGTCTAACATTAGCTTGTAAACTTATTAGAGCTGGTTACTACTGGCCAGATATGGAAAAAGAAGCTATACAGTATGCCAAGTCTTGTAAGCAGTGCCAATTACACAGAAATTTGATCCACGCTCCTACCAAGGAGCTCATTCCCTTTATCAATTTCTGGTCATTTCAGCAATGGGCCTTTGATTTGGTGGGTCAAATACATCCTTCTTCCTCAAGAGGACATAAGTTCATTATCATAGCTATAGATTATTTTACCAAATGGATCGAGGTAGTACCTCTAACTATAGCTGATGGAAAATCTATAGTTGGGTTCATACTGAATTACATCATTTGTAGATATGGTGTACCCTCCTCAATAATCACTAACAATGGGGGGTAGTTCAAGAATAAGGATCTAAGGGAGTTATGTACTAAGTTTAGAATCATTTAGCATTGGTCCTCAATCTATTATCCTTAGGGTAATGGACAGGCAGAAGCTTCCAACAAGATAATTCTCAAGATCTTGCGTAGAACAGTTCATAAATCTGGTAGTGATTAGCACCTCCAAATTAATTCAGCTTTATGGGCCTATAGAAAAAGCATTCAAACTCAAATAGGGGCTATGCCCTTTGCCTTAGTCTATGACATAGATTTTTTGTTTCCTATTAAGGTTAAGATTCCTACATTGTGAATCTCTCTGACGAACATCGTTACTGATGAAGACATTAGAACATCTCGGCTACAAGAGCTAGAGTTACTGCATGAATTTTAGTAAGTAGCATTTGATTATCTAAGAGCATACCAGAAAAGAATGTCTAAGAGCTACAATAAGAAAGTTAGACCAAGGGAGTTCCAAGTGGGTGATCTTGTGCTAAGAGAGAACCCCAAGAATCAGCAACAGTGGGTCTAGAAAGGGATGTTTGAACCAAACTATCTTGGTTTGTATGTTATCACTACAGCATTTGGGTTTAGTGTTTATCAACTATTAACTACTGAAGGAGAACAACTCAAAGAGCCTATCAATGCACTACACTTGAAAAGATTCTAGAGCTGAGACATTCTCTACATGCTCTTATACATACTTTATTCTTAAAAAATCTTTAAAATTGAAAAATGTCTTGAAAAAATGATCATCTTAGTGAAAACCTGGTAAACAAGCACTTTAATGTATCTATTATCCTAGTGAAAACCTGGTAAATAGGCACCTTGATAATAAACAAAAAAATTGAAAAATTGAAAAAATACAAAAAAATCAAAAGATCAAAAAATACCAAAAAAAATAAAAAAAGAGAAAAGTAAAAAAAAAATTGAAAAAAAAGAAAAAAAATGTGCCATTGATGAAAACTTGGAAAACATGCATCATGGTAGCAAAAATAGAATCTTTGCCAAGATGGTGAAAACTTGGTAAACAGACACCTCTTGTTGCCTAATACTATACCTATTGCAGCACCGCTTGGCTCTTGCTTTCTTGCTTTAGTTTTATTTCTTGTTTCCTACTTTAGTTTGTTTCCTGCTTTAGTTGGCTAGCTCATGCATTTGCTTTTAGTTATCTTCAAGACTGGTCACACTTGGGGCCACCTTCCTAGTCTAGGGGCATTGTCCTATCATTTTTGGAGGATTTCCTTGCATCGGTCACTAGTGGTTCTCACTGTGTTTGCCTACTAATGCTTAGCTACTTTTGAGATTTCTCTCCTTAAGGATCTCTCGTGTATCAGTCACTAGTGGTTCTAACTATGCCTACCTATTGATACCTAGCTATCACTTGGATATCTCACCTTGAGGATCCCTCATACATCAGTCACCAGTAGTTCTCACTATGTCTACATGTTGATGTTTCGTTCACTCTCAGATCTCTCTCCATGAGGATCTCTTGTATCAATCACTAGTGGCTCTCATTGTGTCTTCCTATTGATACTTCGTTAGTACTCTAATTTCTCCTTGAGACTTCATCTCTTGTGACATTCACTAGTGGTCCTCACTATGTTTTCCTACTATTGTCATCTTGTTAGGAATTCTCACATTGTATACTTTTGATCTGACATCAATCCACTAAAACTAAAATTGAAAACTGACTTTGTAACTCTCTAAAGCATGATGAGCTTTTCTTTTGTGTGTTTGTCTTTACTCTTTATCATTCCCCCTCAAGAAACTCTAAGACATCTTTCTTGACTGAGAGAAGCGAAGACTAGGGGAATGATCTTTCCTTTACTTTCTGCTTGTTGGTTTATTTCCAATGATCCAATGAAACTACATAAGAGGGGTGTCCACTATGAGAGCCTTCATCATGTATTGGATGGCCATGTGTACCTTGAATCCTTTTATATGGAAACCTTGGTGAGGTTGGTTCTTCTCCTTGTTTGTTTGACTAACTTCTTTCTGCTATAAGTGAAATTGCAAACACTCGTCCTACTAAGTGAACGTAAGGGTCACTGCGAACACCTTGATATGCTTAATCATTCACTTAGAAAAAGAAAGAAACTCCTATGTTTTTGGCATGTTTGTATGCAAGAAACATTCTAGTCATTCTAGCAACTGTGCTTTAATGCTTATGTTAACTTGCTAAATCAAAAGGAATAGGTGTTTAGGTCATTCTGGCTTCTTGTGCCTTAATGATTACACCTCATTCCAACAAATCAAAGACTAATATCATATTCATATTCTCTTGATTACAATGTTAGTGAGGGTTGTATGGCATCCTACGAGTGTCGGTTACTAAAAACTCTATGATGATAACAAATGAGTCCAACAACCAAGTCCTAGGGTTTGCATCTAGTGTAGGCTTGCATTTTTCATTCTAGGCTTTGCATTAAGATAGTGTTTTGGTGCTCTTTGGATTGTCTTCTCCTAGATCTATTCATCGAAGGTTCTCATCTTTTGTCCCAGGTTTGTCCTGGCTGCACAAGTGTCTCGTCCTCATTCTCGATCTTCAAACATTCTTTTGATTAGTACCTATCATGTATTACTACATCCTACATGAGATGATTAGTATCATATACATTGCATGTACATTGCATTTCCATTTGCATCCATAAAATTCATATGCATATATTTCACATCTACATATCCATATACATGTGCATTCATTATAAGCATAAATCAAAATCATACATTGCATTCATTTATTTACCATCTATCAATATATTTCACATTGTAGATATACCAATAAAACATATAAAACATCTGCATTTCATACATCAAAAACATCATGTGCATCTCATATCTATCTATACATCTAAGCATATAGGAAACATCTCATAAACATCAACATAAAAGAAATATGTACACAAGTACGATGATATCAAAATGATGATATATATATATATATATATATATATATATATATATATATATATATATATATATATATATATATATATATATATATATATATATATATATATATATATATATATATATATATATATATATATATATATATATATATATATATATATATATATATATATATATCTTGGTCAATCAAGTCAATGTACAAAATGGTGCTACTCGAGCACAGTATAAAAAATGGGCTACAATATATAACAATCATGTATCTAACTCTACCCTAACCACCTATCAGAGGTTGAGGCATCGGTCCCTATAGTTGTCCCTATGGTGGATGCTGTGGAGGTGGACCTTATGGTGGTGCCTGAGGAGGTGGTCTCTGGGGAATGGCTCATGCTCCAACATACTCTGAAAATGGTGGCACCTACTCTGTTAGATCTGGCACTACTCCCACATATGCGACATAATAGTAAGCTGACTATGCAACCTCATGTCTAGCCTCATGCTGGGATCTAGAAAGTGCCTCCTGTAACTCTCTGATCTCACGGTCTCACTCTGATATGTGGGTTTCCTGGAAAATGACCTAAGTATGAAGGTCATTCCACTCCCGCTATACCTATTAGATCCTCTCTTGGTAGTTCCTGAGAGCCTTATGCAAATGTGTCACTTGAGGTGGCCCCTGTGCGAACTGATCCTACATATCGATATCCTCACCCTGTGCCCCCTTGTTAGGAGGTGTCTATTGAGAGGTATCCCCTATCCTCTACCTCGTGGACCTCTGCTAGGTCCCACTGCTCCTTGCACTTACATCTAAACCCATAGCCCTAGGAGATATAGGGGTCTGTCCACTCCTTGGTATCAGTACTCTTTGTTGCTACTACTGAGCAACCTACTGCTATCCAGGCTATTGTATTGGTATCTTATACTGCACAAGGACCTGTAGTCCCTACCCCTATTGTGCCTACTGCTACTATGCAAACTACACAACTTGATGTCCTCTCTGGTCCATGCCCACAAGATTTGTAAATCTCAAGAAGGGGTGCTCCAAGAAGTGATCTATATATGCAGGCATCATCCCTACATTGGTGACATCCACCATGTAGTCCCATAGGGCTAGTAGTACTTGTGCCTTGATCGCAATATCATCCCTGATCCAGTCTCTGCTACCAGTCGTTCTTCATCTCATCGATGAATCGAGCGTAGGTGCAATACTCTTGGGAGACATCTTGCAGTCTCCCAAAATGCCTCATGACTTGTGTGAGCAAGAAGCACTCAATAATAGTGATGGTGCATCCGATTAGTGGATGTGAGATGAACATATGTGAAATCTCACACTGAGTGTCATCTCATGGCTCTATAGCTACCCAAGGTCTCCATATGACTGTTGCCATGTCATCTAGCTATCCTCACCACTGCTCCCTCTTACCTAGTGGTGGATGGGTCATAGGACCTGCATATCTATATATGTATGGATCTAAAGCCTGTCATGTATCATGAAACAATGGTCTACACATAGGGAGATGCTCCCAAGCCCATACCTACAATACAAAGACTCCTGCAGCCATGGTCTGCACACCTTGATATAGGATCTCATGCATCTCATGGTACATCCGAGTGAGCATACACTCACCCCATCCAAATCTGCCAGCTGGTCTATCTAGTATCTACTATAACATGCAACCCTAGCCGCACTCTAATCCAAGTTGTCCTTGATTTGGAACCAACTAACAACTCAAGAATATAGCCAAGATAGCTGCTAGTATGTGCATGTCTCCATGTCTATTGATCAAGTCCTCACATGAGATGGCTCAGCCCATCACCAGCTGATCCTGAAAAATGGCCCTCAGTGCCATTGTACCTACTCTTGACTGGATCTCATACTCAACACCGGTGCCATGGAAAGGTATCCTCAGTATCCAATATATGTCCTTGGGAGTGACTATCATCTCCTCCATTAGCAAGTGGAATGTGTTCATCTCTGAATGGAAACGCTTGACTAGTGCACATAGTAGACTATGATTTACCCAAATGTCAGGTATACCATGCAAGCAAGTCAATCCTATCCCATCGTTGTGGGTACTATTAGTATCACTCAATCTCTATACTAATGTAGCAATAGCTGAATGGTGAGATCAAAATGCAACATTTGGGAGGTCAACCTACAAAGAAAGTGATGACATTGGATTAATATCTCAATTATGATGTTTTTTTCAAAGCAATAACAACAAGTGAGGATATGCATCTATCCTAAACATGACTCTAGAATGTTTTAATTAGCTGATTTTATGCAAAATTTGAGGCAAACTCTAAACACTGCACCAACTTCCCCTGTGAGGAAGTTGTTTCTTCGCATGAGATAGGACGAACTCTCATGCGACATCACTAAGTGTCTCACGTGAGCTCACAGAGATGCCCTTGGTGAAGAAGCCCTAACACATGCAAGAGAACCATTCACTTGCGCAAGGAGTGATTGAGGTCGGTGCGAGGAAACTATTTCCTCATGTGAAGATTAAAGAACAAGGCTTAAAACACCTAAAGTCTAGGCTAAATCACCTAAGAAAGCATTAAAATTTGAAATGTAAGATGTTTTATCAATTACTTACAGGTGGGTCATACTTCGGTGGTCGGTCGTGTCATCAGGAGCACTCAAAATGATGTGTATGCACTAGGATGCCCTCTATCTCTCTCTCAGAGCTCTCAATTCACTAGAAGAGAAAGTGAATAATGAATTGAAAATGACCCCTCTAGGCCTTATATAGCTTTTGACCTAATTTTCAAAAGTGCTCCATTTTGTGCAAAAATTGCACCCCTAGCAAAATCAACCATTTTGAATCCATTTTCGGGATCGAAATCAAAATTTGACACTTCATGATAGCTCAAAATCATGTTTTAAAATGTTGGGACCATCGAGATTGGACACTTGTGTAGTCGCTCCTCTAATGGAATTTTTATTGCCAAATCTTATCTAATCATCATTTTCTCAAGCTCTTCAATGTTTTCATCAAAAGCCAACTCTAGTCAAATCTAGTCAACTATAGTAAAACTTGGTCAACAAGACCTCCAAATTGCTCCAAATTGCTTCTCCATCCTCTCGATGCTTTCTTAATCTATTATGAGTTCCTCTGGATCTTTGATCTTATCTCTATCTGCAACCTTTGCTGCCAATCATCTTTTTGACGTGTCATTTTTCAATTTCACTCCTGAGGGGGAAGGATGATTGCATCATTGAATCTTGTCAAATCAATTCTTGAATAAGTCTGATCTGAATCAAAAGTCCTCTTTGCTTTAGGCATCTCATCACTAGGTGCATCTTTTGGCCTTGCATCTTAGATCTTGTCATCTATCTTTTAGGTATTGGGGCAATCTAACCCTAATCCCTGAGAGTCAAGTTTCGGTCTAGAGATGGCTCTCAAAATCTCTTTTGGACCATTATCTAAGAAATCTAACTTGGGTCTCGAAGGACTAAGCTTTGTATTGGGGCAATCTAACCCTTGTTTTGGAGATAGTTCTAAATTTGCATTAGTTATCATTCTACCAATGGGTATTGGGGCAATCTAACCCTGATTACAATTTTCTTTCAAGTGTTAATTTGATTGTTGTCTTCACAATCTAGCTTAGACTTCATAGAATCATGCTTCATTCTCAAGTTGGTTCTGCAACACGATCTGATCGATGTCTTAGCGATCTAACCTTGACTTCTGAGGTTTAGGTTTTGTTCTAGAGATAATCCTGAAAACCCATCATCTATCACATCAGACTATTCTTTGAATCAACGCGCTGCTCGCACATCAATTCAAAGAGGGGAAAAATGTAATACCCCAAAATTGGCACCTCACAATTTTAATCAATTTTGGTGCATTACTTTGAATTTCTACATCATTAAAGTCCTATTGTACTAGGCAATTATGTCTCCTATTTGACTTTATTTGACTTGGTGTCAAATGCAGAAATCCCTAAATTTGCATTAATCATACACTATATTTAATTCCTAAATATTTTGACATTTATTGGCTAAAAATCTCTATGATTAATTAATATAATTATAAAGTCCTAAGTTCTTTTAAATTAAATAAATTCCACCCCCTTTAGCTAATACACATCAAAAAAGAATTAATATTTGGTTATTTGAATGGACATCTTTATTTGGATTTATTAATTCAAAATTATTCAAAGAGTCACCCACATGTGTGGCGATATTCATTCATTTAATTAAATAATTCTTTCATATTTGTCTCACCATGGAGATGAAGAGTTAGCCATTTCTTTTCAACAAACTCTTCATCCTCTCTCCCAACTTTTCTATATTATGAGCTCCTTTTCTTCATTTTGGGGAGGCAATTTAGAGTATCAAAACTATAGTCAATTTGTGTCTCAATTCTCTCATGCTTTAAAAGTTTTCATTGCATAATTAGTATAATTCTCATTCTAGTATAATATTTCATTCTCATTTAATATAGTTTGCTTATTGGTTAATAGCTTAATTCTCATGTTCATTTCAAGCTCTTTAGATTAGAATCTGCATTCTCATATTTCTTTCAAGTTCTTAGTTTAATTTGCACAATCATCTTTAGCTTAATTTGTTGCAATTTTAGTCATTTCAAGCTTTTAAATCCTCTGTCTTAGCTTGGTCTATGGTTGTTGGCTCTCCAATCTTAGAGTAACTGAAACAACCCAACTAATTAGGAGACAGGAGGTCGATTCACTATGAATTCACGAATTGGGTAATTCATACTCATCTTCATAATTCACTTTGTGAGAAATGACTATGTTGTGTCTATGGTTGGATTAGAGGTCCACATTCAGCTATAAACAGATGCAAGCAGAGTTTTGTATGTAATTCATAGTATTGTTATGATGGAGCCTTGCATGTTTATTTTTGTCTTGTAGACATAAATATGAAGCTATGTTCATAGATGAAGAGTTAGTTGTGTAGTTGAAGTTGAACTATGATGTTTCTATTTTCCAGTTATAGTTTCAGGAGATTATTTGTTGAGAGCCGAAAATATTTATATTGTTTTAGTAGTTGCACCTATCATTATGGTATGTGTGTTGGGTTTCATGTTTGGTTATTGGCTAAGGTTGTTTGGTTAAGAGCGCATAACATATTTTAGCTTGAGAGAAAAGTTTGAGTTAATTTGGTGGAGCCGACTGTGTGAAGTGACACATCTACTCATATTGGGTTGTGCAGTCCTATTTGTGTTTCATGTTTAGTATAGCCATTGGAGATGTTGTTGAAGAGTTGTATTATTTGATTAATATAATTTCAAGAAGGTTCTAACATGCCAACTTAATTACATATTTTGGAGAAGGTTACTTATAGCCGGTCAGTTGTGATCACTAAGTAAGCATCATGGAAAAATAGTAAGAAGGTGGGAAAGCATTGGGCCAGTAAAGCTATATCAATCATTAGTTGATGATCTATGTGAAGAAGTAGAGAGTGTATGATATTCATTGGAATAGATCATGACAACAGGTCTAATCCATAGTTCACAAAGAACCATATATAGTGTGTATCTGTTGTGCAGAAGGTTGTAGCCTTCACCATTTGAGCAGTGTGCTCCCGGACAGCGTGTCCTCACCTTTAACAGGGTTATTTATAAAATATTCCTAACAGGGTCTGACCTTTGACTAGGTCATTGTACTTCATGAATTTTAAAGATAAACTCCTAACATGGTTGGAAGATCTTCTAACAAGGATCATTATACTCTAGTGTAGTTTATAGTGGGTTTTGATTCCCACCGGGGTTTACCTATTTTGGGTTTCCCTGTAACCAAAATTTTGGTGTTGTGTTAAGTGTTATCTTTTTGTGTATATGCTTAATGTTCTCCTGTACTAATTTGGATAAATAATTGAATCTTGTAGATAACTGATTCACCCCCCCACCCCTTCAATTATTTCTTGGGACTATTCCTAACATAACACACATCATGAATATACAAAATAATTTTAAAGCTGAGTGGATTAAGTGTGTATTGAGTCAAATACATAGAAACTACATATGAATGGAAGGAGATAGACAAATCAAAATCATAAAGGAAATTATTAGTACAATCATAGGATTATCGACTAATCGGAGAAAGTGTGTAAAGGAGTTAGATCCTAAAATAGAAATTGAAGGTTTAGAAAGGTATAAGAAAGATCTAAAAACTTTTGTTGTGAGAAACATTTTGGATAAGGAAATAAAATTTCCATCAATGATTATTGGCCACAAGATCTATCAAGAAAATTAGTTTGACAATATATTAAGAGGAACACTACATGTTTCATATGAGATTGTTACTGAAGGTAATAGATATGACTTGGAAAAAATTATGCGGAATCAATTGATAATGAATCTTAGGAAAATCAAGAAACAAGGATTAAAGTTTGGATCACTACTGGTATTTATATTTTTCTATATACAAAATGATTTTCTAGGCACCAAAAGATTAAATTGGACATTAAGTGAACCATTTATACAATAGATTAATAATTATATTGAACAATTGGGAAGTAATTACAACACACTAATGTGGATTTTTCCCAAAGATTTTCAAGGAAGAATGTATGATAGATATCAAATACCACCTCATATTTTTCAAAAATATAAGAAAGATATATGTTTTCTAGTTAGTACACATTTGTGTATAATAAAAGAGGTGGAGTCACAAATATATTTTTTACAACCATTTGGATATGAACAAAAAGACAATTAACTTATAACAAGTATTGAGAAAATTTTGATTCAATCAAAGAATATGGAAGCTAATCAATTTGGAACCTATGAAGAAGTATAAAAAAGGATAACATTAGATGAAAATAAATCAAAGGAAGAAAGTAGTAGTATAATGAGAAGATAAAAATGAAACACAATGCCAGAGACATATGCCAAAATCAAGAAAAAGTTTTCCAAATAGAGACAAACTACCAATAAAGAAGTTGAAGAAGAGATACTACCAACAAAGAGAACAAGATTTAGAACAAAACAAAATACACCAAGGAGAAATACAAGAAGTCAATCAATAGGAAAGGGAAGCATAAGAACAAGAAGAAATAATAATGAACCAAAAACTAAGAAAGATCTATCAAGAGTGAGAAGTTGAAGAATAGTTATAGTTATAGAAAACATAATAATAAATTATGGAACTATCAGAAAGATACATGAAATCAAATACATGAAATGGTCTAAAGAAGATAAGAAAATTATAGAAGATGCTATAGTGTTTCACTTTCATAAATACATAAGATTTGTGAATGACTTAAGATCGATTATTCCTGAGGAACTACTTGAAAAAATCAACATAAGATGGGATGAAGTTGTTGAATAGGAGAGACAAAGTAGAGAAAGAACCTTGATACTTACAAAGCCATAAATAAATGTTGAAGAAATTCATCAATTGATGAAGAAAAATGAAATTATATTTTCTTAAAGGAACAAGACAACACGAATATTGGTAGGATTATAGGAAGAAGTCAAAGAAGAAGGATTTAAAATATGGAAAAATAATCTTTAAGGTAGAAATACCAAAAGAGAAAGAATAAAAAATTGGTAAAATGTATGAACAAGAAGGGGATATAGATTTGACAAGAGAATCCGATAAGGTTTAATAGAAGACAAGTGAGTCAACCTATAGAAATACAAGATGAATCTGATGAAAAAATGAATACTAAGGAATATGAAAAGTTTGATGAATGAAACACACCATAACTTGTAGTTACAAACACTAGAACATAAAAGGTAACACATGCTACCAATATGACACCTACTATTGGTGAAATACCAGAAGTAGAAATAATTGAGAAAGAGATAATAAATTTAGAAAATGACAAGGAACAAATAGAAGAATATGAGGAGGAACAAGTTGCACGAACACTCCAAAATATGACAATGATAGAAACAACATAGCAAAAAAGGAAAAGAGATTCATAATCTGAAGAAGAAGAAGAAGACCTTGATGAAAGACCTAGGTTTGATATTCTGAAGAGAGATCCTACAAAGATGCATTACAAAGAACACATATTATATGTAGAAAAACTCAAAGAGAGAACAACAACTAAAAGGCAGTTGAAGGAAAAACAAAAGAAAAAGATTATAAAGAAGATAGTTCAAACATTTTTAAGCTTACTATCTAAGATTACAGTATATGAAGAAGAATCAAGTATGAAATAGTTGGAAATATATGTGGATATAATATAAAATGATCAAAAAGTAAAGAAAGAACTAAAAGAAAAGATACATTAAAATTCATAGACTAACAAAAGAGAAGATAAGCTAGCAAACATTAGAGGGATACTATCAGAGAAACTTAAAAATTTGAAGGAATCATTGACTAAAGAAACAAAAATTTCTAATCTAAAATATTTGACATAGGAAATATAGTAAGTGAGGAACATGCATAATAGCAATAAATATGGATTTAATGCAAAAACTTATTCAAGCTACAATTGATCTATTGGGTACATCATAAAATAATGATGACAAGGCAAGTTAGTTACATATATCTATGGATAGGAAAATCTAAGGCACTGAAGATGTACGACTTAGATCTAAAATGGTTAAAGTAGAAGGAACAAGTTTCAAGAAAGTTCAAGCTCATAGGTGAAAAGAAAATGTATTATCGAGATCCAAATTGAAGGTATAATGAATTTATAGGTTAAGATTGATCAAAGAAAAATGTAATAAAGGAGATTAAGAGGAAATAAATTTATATATAAAGAATGGATTTGTATGGACAAATGGGTGGAAAATTGAATAGTTGAAGGGTCACTGAATGATACACTGAAGAAGGAAAACAAAGATTATGAGTGGGAAAATAGGATTTGATGAGCTGTTGAAGCTAGTGTATAATTAAGAATTGAAGTGAAGATAAAAGAGTGCACAAAGGATCTCAATAAGAAAAATTAGTTTCAAATCTTATTTGATTAAATTTCTAACCGTATTACATTATTTGGTATATCTATCATTCAGTAACTTCCTACAATAACTAACCACAACCAAACTCTAGATAATAATGTACAAATTATCCTCAATGTTATTAAATAATTCTTGAATGTTCATCTTATATTTTTGGCATTTGGTATTAGAGAAGACGATGATGTGAGGTGTAGAGGTCTGTGAAAATTTTGTTTGAAGTAATGACTACATTTTGAGAAATAAAGATAACTCACACCAAATCTAGTTCTAGTTGTTGGAGGTCACAGCCACGTGAGAAGAGAATATATAACTCACACCAAATGTGTTGAAATACACACCATAGAATAGAGTGTCATATGCAAGTCACTTCTGCGATGAAATGCATCTGATTATTATTGGAGAAGAGTTTTTTGTATTCATTGTAATAGAGATTATGCTCAAATCTTGAATTTAATATCAAGAACCACGTGACATAGAATGATCCCTGAGTTTTAAAGTGGTTATAGATTGGATGGATAGTTATAAGAGGAGTTGGTCAGTAGATCGGCACAGATTTTATAATAATTTTTTATTATATTGTTGTTGTGCCTTGCACTTTATAATCCAAATGTTGTAGAGGAGTTTTATGGGTTTGAACTTTATATGGCCATGAGTTTAGAAGGCTTCTAGAGGAGGAAAAATCTATGAAATGTGATTGTAAAATGGGTACTAAACAAGCTTGATACATATAACTCTCAACTCTGTTCTGGTGATGGCAGGGAGGAAGGGGTTTTTCTAGATTGGTTACATGCCAAAGAAAATGAAGTAGCACATGTAAAGGTCAAATGCTTTGTGTTTAATTAGATACAACCATAATATAGTAGGTACATACTTTCAACCAAGTATAGAATTTAGAGTATTATGAGTAGTTGGCAATAAGAAAAATAAGTTTCTAGTGTTGTTGTGAAATGGAGATTTCATTAGATAAATAATCTGGTTTCAATTTTGATGCATGGAGAATAAAAATACAAATGCAATTAATGAGTAAAAACCTACAGGGCATAGTAAGAAGAAAAGAAAAACCACCTATAGATGCAAACAAATTGTTCAAGTGGAATAGTAGAGATGATAAAGACAAGGCTATTATTGGTCTTTCTCTTGCAGATTCTGAACTTCACCACATTGATCGAGATAACACTTCTGCCAAATATGAACAAGGTGTTTGGAGCAAAAGTTGTCAATGTAAAGTTTTCTCTAAAAAATCAATTGTTTAGATTCAAAATGAAAAATAGGATCATAATGTCAAATGATATAAGTAATTTAAGGTCTCTCATTTGAAAACTTGGAGAGGTTAAGGCTCCTGTTAATGATGATTATGCTAAGGCCATTTTGTTAAATAGCTTATCTTTCAAATATAGTAATTTTGTCTTTACACTAAGTCAAATCACTTTTAAGACTCTAGAGGATATGATTTCAACTCTTATAGAAGAAGAAAAGAGGACAAATGAAGTCATAGAAGAAGATCATCAAATAGACCAGGCATTATACTCAAAAAGTACTAAATAATGGTCAAATAAAACTAGAAGAGACAATAAATATTTTTACTGTAAGAAAAAAGGGGCACACATCATGGGTTTGTAGAACCAGAGCTAATGATGTTCTTAAAAAGGAAAACCAAAAGAACAATATGAAGAATCCAATGATGCATGCATTAAAGATGATGATACATTAGATGATGGAGAGGTTGTTAATGATTCTCAGTCTCCCATTAATCACAATTTTGTGCTTTGAGCCTTCACATTTGGAGGTTGGGGGCATCAGAGGATGGAGGAACTTCCATCATCTTAAGTTGGCTTATCTATTTGAGATGATGTTCTGCATGAGAAGTGATTTTAGCATTTTTGGTTTTCAATTTTGTTTAGCTTTCTAATGCTAAAAAGTTTGCAGATTGCATGTCTTTTGAAGATTCATTTTGGAGACATGTTTGGGACTTGATATTGAGATCAATATGGATTGTTTTCTAGTGACCTTAAGAGTATATGATCAAGAATTATACCCTTTCATGGTCGCTAGACAATGATAGAGATTTGTTGCATCTCTTAGGGATCATTGTTGAATAATTCAAGACTTTGTGATATGAGAGTTTGAGACTACAAGCTTAAGAATGTGAATCAAAGCTAGACCTTTTCGAGGGTCAAGAGATAGCTTGATGGAGCTTTGGATGATTCAAGATTTGTTACTTCAAAAGATTTTCTCAAAATATGTATTCATTTTTTTTAATTCACATATATTTATATAGAATCCTTAAGGGGGATCCCTAAGATAGGGTTAATTTGATATTTTTAGGATCAATGTAATAAGGGGAGATGTTGGCATAAATTTCTAACTGTATTACATTGTTCAATATATCTATCATTTGATAAATTCCTATAGTAACTGACCGCAACCGAACTATAGATAACAATGTATAAATTCTCCTTAATGTTGTTGAATAATTATCAAATGTTTGTCTTTTATTTCTCACAAATCTACAGGTCAATTTATTTACTATTTCTTACTAGAATTTTTAATAGAGAAATCTCTTGACATAGTGGATATAATAGTCTTATTTTAAAATCCTTGAAATCTTTAATCGGGTCACACCTAACATTGTGCATTGTAATCTTTAACAAGATTGGCTCTTAACCAGACATACTTCAGAAGAGTATTTTCTTAGTGGGTGATAATTCGCACAGTGGTTTTTCCCAAAGCTGGGTTTCTAAGTTAAATACTGGTGTTACATGTGATGCATAATTTGTATGAATGATTTACTGATAATTATAGTTTGTTTACTATTGTTGGTAAATAGTAAATTCTATTTTACGGAGTTGTCACTGAGTTAATCAGAGAAATATTTTTAGGTATTTGGAAACAGGGATTATTGATTCACCCCCCCTCTCTGTAATCAAACATAAAATGTATAAGTTATAGAAGAAGGACTAGAAATACCTCGTGGAGGTCAAATTATTGTCAATTTGGCTAATAAATTGTCTACAATTTAACTATATATTTTTTTAAAATAAAAAATAGATCATGCAAGATAAAAGGTCATACGAGTATAAAATTATGCATAAGTTTTAAAACTACATCAAACGCCTAAATCATGTCATATGGACGTATAATTCTAATATTGATAATTTATACTTTTATTTGTTACATTAAGCTATTTATTAACGAGCATTAATTATTGGAGTTAGAGGAATTATTGTAATTTTCTTCATTACTAAAACAATTTTTGAAAGATTTTAATTAAAGATTTTAGAATTTTAAAATACCTTTTTACGGCTTGAATTGAATATTTTATGGTTTCAAAAGAGTTTTTGATTAAATTAAATGGGGTAGGGCCCCAATCTATTGCAAATATGAATAAAACCATGTGCACCTAAACTAGAACATAACCAATCCCAAAAATTGCAAAACAAGAAAACCAACACTAGTATAGAAGAGTTGGAGCCAACTAAGTTACACAAATATTTAACTAGATCTTCTACTCTTATCTAACATCCAAACCCAAGGAACCAAAGTGTTGTTAGGTGCTAATTTATTTTTTAGTTGTACAATTTTCTACATAGATCAATCCTTACAATTAGAACATAACCAAACCACATAACAAAAAGTTACTCCATTTGAAATACATGAAAAAAATGTGTGACGTCATTCGGGACAAATTATTTACTAGTGAAAATAGCAAAAGGATCCATGGCACCACTTTTGACTAATGAATTTGAAGCAAAAATAGCCTTAAAAATAATATTTCCACAAATAAAAAATAGAAGTATATTTGGATTGACAATTAGCAAATATAAGTGTAGACACCTAAAAATCTTTTAGAAAATAAAGTATTTTAATTTTTTTGAAAAATCCCTGATGACATCATCATTTATTAATTAATTAATTAATTAATTTTTATGTCATTAAATCCCTTTACCTTAATTAAAAATATTTAATTAAGAAATCCCTCCCAAAAATGTTTAAATCTTATTTAAACATTATTCCCCTATTTATTAATTATTTAATTAATAAATTGACCAAAAATCCCAAAATAAATTATTTATTTATTTTTTGACCAAAACTTGGCCAATTTCCTTAAGACCACTAACCTCTTCCAGAATCTTCTAATCCTTCTTTAGTTTTGATTAAAGGCAAATCCCATCATTTCCTTAACCCTAATCCCAACTCAAGAATATTTAATTAAGATTAAATATTAATCCTAATCCTAATCCCCTCCCTAACCTTCTCACATTCCCTAACCAAGGTTAGCCAACTCCTAAGCTTGACCCAAAGTCAACAAACTTCTAGAAACTTCTCTTACATGTATTAAATGCATTTAAAGCCTCCTTATCCCTCTTACATGCATTTATGATGCATTTAAGAAGCCCCTCACCCCTTTCTTACACCCTTTGACCTTAGGCACATTTCCCAAATTGTGCACATCCTTCCCATCTTTCAACCCAATGCCCTTGTGACACTTGTCACATGGAGGTGGCCCTAAACTAGCACAATCCATGTGCTCCCATTTGAATGAATCTTGGCCTCTCTTAAGGATTTTGATCTTGGCCACTCATTCTTCCTTCCCAAATCCTATAAATGCTCCTCCTTCCAAGAGAAAATTAATTAGCTTAGTCTTTCATCTTCAATGCATTGTTATCATACCCTTTTAGCTCTAGACTTAGCATAATCAATACTAATTGTTAGTTTTTCATCATTTTCAAGCTTTCTTAAAGCACATCTTAGCATAGATTTAATGGATTAACCTAGTTTCTTCCATTGTTTTGCATAAGCATAGCATCGTATCACATCTCTATTTGGTCTAAAATCAATCTTAGCATAAACATCATGTAGCTTAACCTTCATTTCAGCATCATTCAGATCCTTGAGGCCTTAGAGGCAAATCAGATGTTCTATACCTATTTTGTGCCATTTATGAGGTTTTTCATGGATCTCAATTTGTCCTAAAATGCATAAGGAACATGCTCCATGCGAATAGAGAGCACACCCACATCCCCTTAGGTAAGAGAAAATCAAACAGTGCTTGGGTGCACCTGTTTCAGCTCAATCTGAGGTGGCTTAGCTTAGAGTTTCCTTGTTTTGGATTAATTTCATGCTAGATTAAAATCTAAGTCTCTGTTTGGTTTGAAAATTTTCAAAACAGGTATCCTCAAAAGCCTTGCTCACATTCTGGCATGCCCGGTGGGACTCAAAACCACAATCACTTTGATTAGATCATACTTTGTAGTCTCGTATTTGCAGGAAACAAATGAAATGTCGCCTACAAGCAATGAAATGTCACCTACAAGAAATGAAATGTCACCTACAAGAAATGAAATGTCGCCTACAGGCAATTAAGTGTCACCTACAAGCAATGAAATGTTGCCTACAAGCAATTAAATCATGCCTATAGGCAATTAAATGACACCTACAAGCTCTGTATCGACACCTATTTCCTGACATATTTCCACCATCGATAACTTCTATTTTGTCTCAAATCTCTTCTTCGGTCGCCTGCAACATAAGTAATCATGCCTGCGAGATAAACTTTTACACCTTTGGATATAGAAGTCTTGCTTTTAATCATTTCACTATCGCCTGTAATCATTTCTTTATCACCTGTAAAACATTCCGCTATCACTCTGAGTATTTTTTTGCTACTTGGAAAAGTTTCATTGTCACCTATAAATCTTTCTTTGTCGCCTGTAGCCATTTCTTTGTGGCCTGGAAAATTTCTCCATCACCTATGCATATTTAGCTATTGCCTATAAACATTTAAATGTCACCTGAGAGTTTTTTGGTGTCGCCTGTGCATTTTTCAGCATCGCTTGTTGGCTGGACAATGTCGCTTTCATCTTTTTTGTCTTAATTTGTTCTCAAATTGGTAAAAAATCAAAAGTCAAAACAAATCTGGAACGAAACTAGGAGAAAGAACTTAAGTCCTAAAGAGTCATTATCATTTTGAAAATCAAACACAATCTTGAATGATCTAAATTGGAAAGAACAAGCATCCCTATTCCTTCTTCTTTGAATTTCAGTTCAAACAAACTCAATCTTGAATGATTTAAGGATAAAACAAAGCTCTTTTCAAAGTTCCTAAATCAACATGCCAATCTCAATCTTGAATGATCAAAGAAAGAACTTGCAATCACTCGAATCATTTACTTTTTTGGAGAAAGAACAAACCAAACCTTAAGCTCTTGTGTCTTCAATTTCAAAGTTCAAAACACACTTAATCAATTTGGGAAAAGAACAACTTTCTTGATGTGCATCTAGGAGCTTTCATTTTCTGTAAATCCTTGTTAAAGTAAGCAACGTAGAACATTTGAACTTGGACAAGTTCACTTGTTCTACTTTTAGCGAGGCCTGTCCAAGGAGAAAAGCACTTCCTCCTTGGAGAATGACCTCAAACCGATATCCCCCCCAGCTGGTATATAAATAAAGTGAAGGCAAAAAGTACTCACTTATATCTCCTAATCCACGGGTGTTTTGTGCCAAATGCAAATGTCTGGGGATGGTAAATATTCCTCCCCCAGTGTTGTTGGCTAGGCTCTTAAGTGAGTCACAAATGGTCAGCATAACCGGGTATGGAGACTCCATAGAACTATTAAAAACCTGATAAAATAGAGGCTACCCTATCTACATCTAAAAGTATCAAAATCCTTGTGCAAGGACCGATCCAAGGGGTTTACCAAATCACCTCAAGATTACTCACCATTTGTATTCCCTTTTAGGGGGTACCAAGCTATGGGCAAGGATTTTGATACTCACCTTCCTTAGGTAGATCTTCTTGAAAGTGCTTGACAGTCAAAACTTCATGAAAACATTGTTGAAATGTACACTTTTCAAAGCTTTATCAGAGATAGTTATCTTATTTGTATCCCACAAGGTTGCTTTGTCCCTTATGGGGATTTCTTTTCTGAAAATCTTTGTTGAAATCTATCCTTTTCCATTGGAAAAAAATCAAACTGATCTACAACTTGGTTCAAGATACTTAGAACAGCCATGTCAGTCCAAATCCTCCCAAAATCTAAAAAATTTCCAAAGCTTTTAGAATCTCAAATCATGGTCTTCCAGTCATATTCAATCTAGTCTTGTCATCCTTTCCTCCTATCCTAGGTTAGTAGAGTCATCTTGGTCATCCCCCATTTCCCTATCTATCTTCCTCTAGAGTCAGTCTTCTTCCAATGTTAAGCCAAATCCAATCCTAGTCTGATCATGTTAGTCATCCCAATCTAAGTCTTAGTCTTCCAATCCATCTTCATCCTTCATTCCTATCTGACTCATCCGCAAGTCAGCATGTCTCAAAACTATTATGATGAGTTTGGTTATTATGTCTCTCCCCTCAATCCATCCTATCCCAAAGATGATGAAAGCCTTGTAGATCATGATGCATATTTTGAAAATCTTAGCAAGTTTTCTCCAAACATCCCCCAGCATCCAATCATTCCTCCAAAATATCCTATCATGCCTTCACGCTTATCCACTAGCACTCCCTTTCATGTCCTTAGCAAGGAAAATCCACTATCTTATCCATCCACAACTTATCCCTATCTTAAACCTACACATCCTCCATATGCATCCTTCATACCTCCATCCCCTGCTATGGTCATATCCCAATCACCACCATCCCCTCAAAACACTTCACGCTACTTCCCTTATCTAAAACCTCCATCCACTTATCCTCCAAAACCCTTTCAAAACCAAACACCAAGTCTTCCAATCCTTTTCCCCAATCCACCATCCTATCTCAAACCACCATCCTCCATTCAAACCCATGTTTTTGCAAATCCCCTCGCACAAAAAGAATGCACCCTTCAGTCTACTTCATATCCCATACCTCAATCCATCATTCCTACCTCATCTAATAGTCCATCAAGTTCACAAGCTTCCTCTAAACCTACCTATGTGAACTATCCAAACCCACCATCCTCTAGCTCCTTGTTTGCACTGTCATCCCCTCAAGAAAGTTCCCCTTCATCCACCCCATCTTCATATGAGGACTATCCTAGCTCTCCATCTCCTCCACATTCCAACCCTTCTTCACCACGAAAGTCTCCAAGGAGTTTCACAAGGAAGCCAAAAACAAATCCCACTCCTAAAGTTGAAGAGCCAAGCCATCTCAAACCTTTATGTGAAGCCATCATTGATGAGGCCCATCCATCGCTCCCATCTGTCATCTATCTTCCATACATTGATCCTCTTCCATCTCCTAACATCATTGATTCCCTTCCATCTGAACACTCCATCCAATCCCCACCAACATTACCTCCTCCTAGTATTATCCAAAGCATATCTAATAAGCCTCATGAGTTCACCCTTCTTCTTGCCATCACAACTACAGAATCTTCCATCCTTTCATCCATACCATCTGAAGAGTTCTTCCTTCTTCCAGACATCACAGCTACAAAATCTCCCATCCTTCCATCCACCCCCTCTAAAGAGTCCATCCATACATCCCCCATCACTCTATCCACACAAATCCTACCATGTCAAGATCTTTTCTAAAAGCACGTTGAAATAATCACAGAAGAAAATCAAGATCCAATCCCTTCACTTCCCCCATCACATGTTCTATTGCTTCCATCCCCCCCAATCCAAAATCCTACAATCCCAATTCCTCCAATCCAATATCCTATCATCCCAGTTTCTCCATCTGAAGATCTGTTACTATCTCCCAATCCTAGTCAAAATCCCATCATCCCATCCTCTCCTCTTAAGGATCCTCTGATCCAAACTATCCAGCTGCCAGCACTCTATCCTCTTAGATCACTTACATTTGTCAAAGGCAGTCCACTTGAAGTAGAATAAATTAGTTTCATATCTTCCATCAAGGAACCATAAATTAGATGTTTATCATATTCCCCAAGTCAAAAATATCCTTGTTTGGATCAAATGCTCAAGAAATGGAATTATCAAGGCAAAGGCCTAGGCTCTCATGAACAAGGAAATCTGGAGCCCATTCAAGACAAGAAACATCCAAAGTTATGTGGCATTGGTCACACATCAGAAGAAGACACTTCCTCCAAAAATGTTGGTACAACTAAAGCTAAATTCAAGCATCCTTCCAAACCCACCATCACATCTACCAAAACATACAACACCATTCCTCCTCCTCCATCATTACAGTCCAGGACAACCTATCACATTCCTCCTTCATCCTCCAAATCCATTTTGGGTTCCTATGTCCCAAAATCTACCAGCACATATCCTCCATATACCCAATCCATTTTGGGACCCTACATCCCAAAATATCATCCACCATCTTATCCTACTCAGTCCTTCATCCAAAATCCAAACATCCCTAGGCAGGATCAATAAAGGCACATTCCCACATATCATATCTACCCATCTCCTTCCATCTCTCCATCTGTATTTCCTCCATCCCACACATCTCCTCATATTCCTTCCAATGTTCCTCACAATTTGGATGCCATATCAAATATGCATAAAGGGAAATATCCACAAAAATCCAAGGATTGTCATGTCGAGCCTAAATGACATGGTCAACCAAAGAAATATCCAATCAAGTGATCCAAAGCATCCCAATGGCCACAAAGGCCCAGTGAGGAAAAAGCAAAATCTAATGCATACCAACGGCCACAAAGGCCCACCAATGCTAAAGCAAAAATGATGTGGATCCCAAAGCAAAAAGATGTAATGCATCTAACAAAAATATCCACACTGGCATCCAAAGTTTCTAATCCCCCAGCTACTTAGTCTTCTCCTCCATCTCCTCAATCTCTTTTGGGTCCCAAAGATCCTAAATCTGCTAGCATAAATCTTCCATCCTATCTACCTCTATCTTCCGAAACTCATCCACTTCATCCATCTTCCTCGCAACATGTGCCAATGTTGATCCTAACAACATCCCCCTATCATGATCACTTTCCATCTTTCCATCCAAACACTTTCTACCACCATATTTCCCATCTACGCCATCTCATCCATGCCTTTGCATAATCCATCCATCCTAGCGAAGTTGTACCAACATCCAAGCAAATCAAAAGATCAGCAAAAAAAACTCAGCAACAACATCAAAATATCAGTGAAACATCAAACAAAAGGTTAGCATCAAATCAGAAGATAGTACCAAATTAGAGAATCAACAACAAGTCAGAAATCAATCAGCATATTAGTGAAAGATTAACACAAAGTTAGCGAAAAATCAAAAAATCCATAAAAATTGGAAAAATCAAGAGAAAAGTATCCAAAAAAAAAAGAGAAAAACATTCATCCAATGGTGAAAACTTGACAATTCAAGCACCTTGGACAAGTACCATGGTGAAAACCTGGCAAACAGGCATCATGCGTAAGTCCCCCCAATTCCTTTCTGTAGTTGGGGGCCATTCCCTTCTATCACCTCTTATCCAACATCTCCTCCATCACATTTGTCTCTTACCTCCTTCATCCTCCTTTGGATCTTGATGACAAAATAGAGACTACTAGATATACATGCTTTTTTGACCCCTCCTTGGCATCCATCACACCTTTCAGCTACATATCCTCTATCTGATCCAGTCATCCTAGCTTCCATCTACCTTCCTCATCCTCTTGTTGGCAGTTCTTCCATCCAATCGTACCCCATCCTAATGTCTCTAATATACATGAACTATCCTAAGCAGGGGGCATCTTATTCCTTGGTGACATATTCCTTGGAGACTATCTTTCATCCAATATCTTTCCATCTCCCAAATCCTTAAGCAAATCTACCATCCAATCTCCCCAAATCTTCCTCTATCCAATCCTCAAGCATTCTTCCATCCAAATCCAAATCTTCCTCAATCCAAATCTCCTAGCAGTTCCATCATCCTCATCCTAAGCATTTCCTCCATCTTTCCATCACTTGGTATCTTCCCTTGTCATTGGTATCTAGCTATAGGCTAACCTCATTGCAATCCAATGCCATTCATCCCTATCTAAACATTCCTAGCAGTCTTCTAGCCATCTTCCAATCCTATCCACATCCTCTAGCTATCCAACATCCAAGATCAATCCAACCAATCCAACTCACATGCTTAGTCTTGTAGCAAGCCTTGATCTCAATCCAATCATCATCGTTGGGATATGTCCTTCCCAAATCTGTGTCATTTCAGGACACATCATCCATCACCAGTCCATCTTGGCCTTCTAGCCCAACTGGGGCATCATCTTGCATATCTTTGGAGTTTTAGCTTCATCCCTAGGTTCTTTGTACATCCTAAATCCTGAGCTTCTGTACATAGCCATTGTAAATATCCTCACGTCTTGTTGTACATATCCTTGTCAGTCCCGCATCAGCAACATTTGATTAGAAATCTTGTCCTACCTAGCCTCGCACTTCAACAAACATCAATTTTTGACTATCCTTGATCATTGTGACTATCTTTGAACTGCATCATTTTCCAATCAGCAAACAAACATTCTCCCCACCAGCATAGGGTCCGCACAGATGTATGCTTCTATTTTGTCTGACCTAAGCCTAATCACGGGTCCCCTCAGTTGTATCCTTCCTGTCTAACCTAATCTTCCACCAAGCACACCAGGTCCATGTCGGTGTATCGTTCCACACATTTAGACCAATCTTCCCACCATCAATTGAATCAAATCTCTCTCCTTGGCAAAGGTTGTCTTTTGGAGTTATCATTTTGGCCTTGGATTTTGTCCTTTGGGTCTTGTTAATCTTTTACGGCTTCTCGTTGTTCTCTACTCAAAGTCACCACGATCCTTTATATCATGATGTTCTACGAATGAGGATAATCTGGGGCAAGGTCTTTTGATCTTTTGCTTCTACCTGTGAGTCAGTCATGTGTTTATGGTTTCTTCAGCATTGTTTTCACCATGCCTCCTTCAGGTTTCATGTGTGATGCTGGGGCAACCCTGCGTGTCTTTTTAGCGTCAGTCCTATGCAACACTGGTGACAAGGCCTCGTGATCCCAGTATCCTTGGCAGGTCTCTAGCATTGCTATATTAAACTAGGTTGTGCTCTCTAAAAGATCTAAAGCATGGAGCTCCCTAAATCCCTCATTCTACATCATATAGATTAATCTTGCATCTTGCATCTCTCATGTAGCTACATCATGCATTTTGCATTCCATCTCATCTTGCATTCACCCATCTTTGCTCTTGGAAGCTTGGTTATTTATCTCCCCTTCTTCCTCGGCCCTTCCTTCTTTGTTTCCTTTCGAGAAAATTCCACAATGTTTACTCCTTGCGTTATTTTCTCGAGGGGGACAACCCATCATTCCTCTAAATTCTAGCCTTGGGCATCTTATTTTCTTGTCTTTGATGCCATGCCACTTGCGGCATCACATCAAAGAGGGGCAAAATGTAGACACCTAAAAATCCTTTAGAAAATAAAGTATTTTTATTTTTCTAAAAAATCTCTGATGACATCATTATTTATTAATTAATTATTTATTTAATTAATTAATTTATTTTTATGTCATTAAATCCCTTTACCTTAATTAAAAATATTTAATTAAGAAATCCCTCCCAAAAATATTTAAATCTTATTTAAACATTATTCCCCTATTTATTAATTATTTAATTAATAAATTGACCAAAAATCCCAAAATAAATTATTTATTTATTTTTTGACCAAAACTTGGCCAATTTCCTTAAGACCACTAACCTCTTCCAGAATCTTCTAATCCTTATTTAGTTTCGATTAAAGGCTAATCTCATCATTTCCTTAACCCTAATCCCAACTCAAGAATATTTAATTAAGATTAACTATTAATCCTAATCCTAATCCCCTCCCTAACCTTCTCACATTCCCTAACCAAGGTTAGCCAACTCCTAAGCTTGAACCAAAGTCAACAAACTTCTAGAAACTTCTCTTATATGCATTAAATGCATTTAAAGCCTCCTTATCCCTCTTACATGCATTTATGATGCATTTAAGAAGCCCCTCACCCCTTTCTTACACCCTTTGACCTTAGGCACATTTCCCAAATTGTGCACATCCCTCCCATCTTTCAACCCAATGCCCTTGTGACACTTGTCACATGGAGGTGACGCTAAACTAGCACAATCCATGTGCTCCCATTTGAATGAATCTTGGCCTCTCTTAAGGATTTTGATCTTCACCACTCATTGTTCCTTCCCAAATCCTATAAATGCTCCTCCTTCCAAGAGCAAATTAATTAGCTTAGTCTTTCATCTTCAATGCATTGTTATCATGCCCTTTTAGCTCTAGACTTAGCATAATCAATACTAATTGTTAGTTTTTCATCATTTTCAAGCTTTCTTAAAGCACATCTTAGCATAGATTTAATGGATTAACCTAGTTTCTTCCATTGTTTTGCATAAGCATAGCATCATATCACATCTTTATTTGGTCTAAAATCAATCTTAGCATAAACATCATGTAGCTTAACCTTCATTTCAACATCATTTGGATCCTTGAGGCCTTAGGGGCAAATCAGGTGTTTTATACCTGTTTTGTGCCATTTATGAGGTTTTTCATGGATCTCAATCCATCCTAAAATGCATAAGGAACATGCTCTATGCGAGTAGAGAGCACACCCACATCCCCTTAAGCAAGAGCAAATCAAACAATGCTTGGGTGCACCTATTTCAGCTCAATTTGAGGTGGCTTAGCTTAGAGTTTCCTTGTTTTGGATTAATTTCATGCTAGATTAAAATCTAAATCTTTGTTTGGTTTGAAAATTTTTAGAACAGGTATCCTCAAAAGCCTTGCTCACAATAAGTAAACTAATATAAAAAGTAACAATTATTCAAGAGATGTTATGTGTGAGGAGTGCAAATTTTATACCTTAATAAACCAAGGTGCAATTTTTTCATTCTGAAATGATAAAGTTTATTAATATGTAAGTTCAACAAGTTATATTGCATGCATGAAATTTTACCAAAGAAAAATGAAAAATATAATTTGGAAGTGCATCCATCAAATCATGTCAATAATCTTCCCCGTTTTGTCCCACACATATATAAAAAATCAATGTAAGAAAATGATATGTGACAAATAAAGGAAATGTAACAATATAAAATAATAGATCTTACATAATAGAGTTTATTTAGATATTCATAAATGATTAAAATAGAAAGAGAAATAAAATAATAAGAATAAGTATACATATTCTTTAATATTTATGAGAAGATAATAAGATGAAGAACAAAGAGCTTATAAATTGAATATATTACTTCATCAATGATGCCTATACATGAGAAGAATTGGAACCATCATTATGTGGCTATGCATTAATCTAGGTGAATTAAATTCGAGGAAAGTGATTATTTACACTAATAAATTAAATCTTGAAATAATAAAAATTAGCATTAATGTCCAAAATTGACCCTACAATTTTGATCTACCTATATTCATATATTCCACTTAATTTTCTAAACGTATAATGAAAACTTACAATGTTGATGGATGCCTCTGAGATTTTTCTCTCCAAGCACCTACTCCTTGGCCAATCCTTAATACCTTATTTAAAGATATTTTATAATATTGGAAGACAACTAATAACAATTCTATTGAGAACAATGTGTTTGTGATGGTGTATGAAGCTCTTTAATTGAATAATTTATCAAAATCGTGATGGAATAACCTTGTTTAAGTATTATGATTTTATAATTTGTTTATAGATAAGTGATGCAAATTACAATAGTTGATCTAAGAAAGTGTTATGTAATGGATAAAAGTACTTTTAACATGTATGATTCTAAAAATGCGTAATTTTATATGATAAAGAGAGATATTTGATGCTATATGGTAAATTGTTAATTACTTAGGGATAATGCTCTTTTATGCAAGACCTAGACAATTTTTTTATATATTGATTTAGAAGTTGAAACATAATAACTAATTGAAACTAAGTCAATCTACGATTAATATAAAATTTCGAAGTCAAACATAATTGTCAAATTGTGCTTCAATATTAATTCAAATTGTTTTAACAACTACAAATTCAACTAAAAAATCAAAATTGATAATATCGATGACAACTATCTAAACATAAATTAAGTCAAATTTCTAAAAGTCAACAAGAAATTAAAGTTCACGAGAAGACAAAATTCAAAATCAATCAAATAAAATACTATATATAGCATTACAAAATAATATAAAACAAAGAATAATCACCTTTTTTAATTATATAGTAAATTTTGGTTACTTTCAGCATATAAAATATTTTTTTAGAGGGAGCCGCTCCTATATAGGACTCATGGACTTATAGCTGTTAGACCTATATATATATTAGACACAAGTCCACAAAGCACAAACTAGTGAGAATCGGTGGTCATCGTGGAAATTGCCGTCCAAGTTTATGGGTCTCGTCGACGAAAAAGTAAATTTCTTTGACATTTTATATTTTTGAATTTGCAAACAGCTTATAAGTCTATATGATCCAATCTTTCAATGATTCTAGAATGTCAACCAGGCCAGGAATGTCAAGTCTAGGCTGCCACTTTACTGGACAGGAACCAAAATTTCTGCGATTCATTAGAATAATCAATGTTTTTTTTCCTTCGTTTGCTTCAATAAATGGAAATGGCATGCACAAAAAATGCTACTTCTGGTCAAGCCGACTATGAATTTAGTGAGGCATAAAAAATAAAAAATAGTATGTACATTAAGTTCGAGAAGCCTTGTCATGTGAAGGGGTGCTTTGCAGTTTTATAAAAGTATTTCTTGTGTATTTAAATATTATTTCCCAATACAAGGTAAAATATACTATGAAAAGTTAATACATTTAAATTAAATGTATGGTATAACTAACCACATTCGAGTATGAAATACAAATATCATAAATAAATATATATAAAAAATAAATCAAATAATATAAATTAAAAGGAGGGAAGAATTTAGAAAGATAAGTGCATCTTTTAAAAAGAATTTAGTAAAAAACTATTTATAAACCTTCATAATAGTAATATATGAATTGAGTTTCAATCTTCTTTTTAACTCTTTAAAAATTGAAAGAAAAATGTTAATTAAATTAAATTAATTTTTCATATTTCAGTCAATATATTAGAGAGGATGTAATAATTAAACATTTTAATTTGGAGCTTTTCAATATTCTATATAGAAATTTCAAATCACTCTTCTTTTTTTTTTGACACAGTTAAGCTTTCTACAAAATGTACTATTGACCAAATTTCAATAACAAGAAAACACAACAGATTTTTGTAAAATTTTCAGCATTTGTTCTTCATGATCTACATATTTTGTGGACGAAAACCACAAAGAAAATTGCAAAAAAATCATTGTGTTTTCGTGAATTTGGGAAAAAAAGCTTTTGACATTTTTTGTTGTCTTCGCTGTGTTCTGGAGGGAGCTTAGCCTATGCCTATTTTTTTTTACAACTACTTACTTGGAAATTCCCTTTTTTATAACTAAGATTTCAAGGCCGCATCATCAAATATGATGCCACATCAACACACTTTCTTCCAGATGTACAAAAAAATGGAAAAATAGTAAGACCACTCCACTAAGTCATGTTTTATTAATATTGATGTGGAATCACATGATTTGTTTCTTTTAAGACCTAACAAATGCATTTCATTCAATTAATAAATAGTCATAATAAACCAGAATATTAGACATTAAATCAATAAGTACTATCTCATTTGTTGAAACATGCTAAACTAATCAAATCTCTCCCTTAAATTTATTTTAAAATAATATATTAATAAAATAAAATATAAATAAATTATCACAACTATACAAAATCTATGCATTGACTCTTGATTTTTTTTCCATCTTTATGTGCACTATTAATTGAATTAAACACTCACCTCTAAGATAATTAATAATAAAAAGATGAAGTTCACAAACACAATGAATCAAAGATATAATGTAATGCTCCTTGACAAATAGATGTGTTTGCAAATGACATCATACCTATTCCTCATATGAACGTTAGGATAATGGAATGATGCATTTGATCTTTAATGTTTTATTTTAATTTATTTTATTGATGAATGAATGACTAGCATTCTATATTGAAGCATGAGTTTACTCTGTAATTTGTAACGACATTTTTTTTTGACATAGAGTGGTGGTAGCTATAATTTAGTTAACAAAATCAGTTAATTATTTTAATAGAATAATTTAATCATTTGAACTGATTCAATTTGTTAATTATTTTGATAAATAAATTGTTTGATATGATTAATGAGTTGATTTTCATAATTTCTATCAAATTATTTGAAAATAATATATTTATTTTATATTATGTTTTAATTTTTAAAACTTTGTTAAAAAAAAAATTTAAATTAAAAATAAATATTAATCTTTTTTAACAATTGATTATACATATTTCATAAAAAAAAAATAAGGAATTAAATTGATTTTAACAAACTAGATTAATTAATGTAAGATGAATAACTAATAGAAAAATTACTATTAGGTGTCAGCATAGGGATAGTCCTATGGAATCAAGCATATATATATGAAACTTTAGAGTCTATAATTCTTCTTGAAAATAGGTTTGTCAGGATTATACTAAAAAATGTGATTTTAAATAAATTAGATATAGGTATTTGGTAATATGACATTGGCGATAGATGATGTTAAGTGTCAAAGGGAAAAAAATGACCTACAATGCTATTATTATAGAAATGATATATTCTTAAAACATTAAGATTGTTTGAGAATGTTGATTATATGAGAAATTTGTATCTTGAGAATGGTGTGAATATTCATTAAGATTAGATTTAAGAGATAACCTGACACTTATAGAGGTTCCATATTGATGATTAAATGGATTTGTGATGTAATTGGATTACTTGATTCCCTCATATGATGGTAAATACGTATAGAGATCATAAGTATTCTCTTGAAGTGGATGAAACTAATATTACCAACAAATGATTATATGCACATTTGATTGGTAGATAAAAAATATTAAAAATTAGAAGGAAAGTTAGTTAAAGGATGAAAGTTAAGGATAACTAGATGATGATAGGAAGGATAATATAAATATGAAATGAGGGGAGAATAAGATAAAATTTAGATTTATAATAGATGGATTAATTGATATCTTATCATGACAAAAATATAAACTAATTGGTATGATATCTTAATAGAGTATTTGAGTACATTAGAATTATGCAAAAATAATTTTTGGTGCTTCAGAAATATTTATTATTGTGTTGATTAAGTAAATCATGATAGGGCCTAAAATATTTAGACAACAACCATCATGTGAAAATGAGGGGTCTTACAAGTAGTGAGATAACAAATATCTAAATTCAAAAAATAACAAAAGACCATCAAACAAAAAAATAATAATAGAGAAATAGAACATGACCACAAAGACTCATAAAAACCAACTACTAGTTTTGTAGGTAAGTAAGGCCCTTCACAACCTACCACTCCTAATTTAGAATATTTAGCTTCTCTAGAAAGGGAAACTCCCTATAGTAGAATTTTCCTTGGAGGGAGTAGCATGGAACAAAAAATTTAGATTTACATTATAAAAGTCCTTGATAGTGTGCCATCATAGGCCTTGTTCAGTACAAATCTCTTACACTTCGTATGTTTTCTTTCCAACTCATTCTCTAGAAATTGAATAGAGACTACCTATTTATTTATCATCTTCTTTCTAAAAGAAATAATCTCTTCCATAATTTTTATTATTTTGTTTCAATTATATTGAATGTCATTTATGCTCCTCTCCATACTCTTTATTTCCTTCTTCAAGGGAACATGATATCTCAAATAAGTCAACTCATCATCTAGGGTATCTCACTTTTGAAGCCTCTCATCTAGCCCTTTAGAAATACTCTAGATCACATCATTAGTAGACTTAGAAGAGAAATCCATGTCTTTGGCCTTTTCTACATCTAGAGCCTCTGGTGCATGAGCACCAAAGTAGCACTCCCCACTCTTCACAACTTTTAGACTCATAATAAGCCAACTTGTAAGACCTAGTCACCCTCGGTGTGGTTATAAACCATGAGTTTTTTTACTATGGTCCAAAGGAACATTTAGGTTGTTAGGTTTCCTAGGTGTCTTTTTAAGTTGTTTAAATAACAAGGCTTAGACCTATAGGCTCATTAGGATCAAGATGAAACATTTTGTAAAAGTTGCAAAATACAAGACATGTTGTTGGCAACTTCTTTGAAAAGTTGCTACCGACCTGTGAAACAACCGCCCAACGGTCACAACCTTTGAAAAATGGTTGGATCCATTGAGGAAAGTCTTCATATAGCCCTTTCAGGTGGGTGGAAGATAATGGGTGTTGAACAGTAAGAAAACTCTATGTAATTTTTGCATTCAATCAATAAAAGATCCCTATTTTTCTCTAAATTCTAGATTAGAAACTACGCGTGTACGGATTTGTATAGAAACACGAAGGAGAAATTTGATTGATCTGGTACATGCCATGAATTAGGACTCCATTTCTTTTAGTTTGAATCAGTTTGAAGATTGGAGTCGAAAGTTGGAGGAATTAAGTTTCCTAGGTTTTAAGGAAACTCTCCTGGACCAGGGTTTTGGTAAAAAATGCCCTAACTTGCATTTACTTTGTGGGAATCCCATGTGAAGTTGGGAAATGAAATTAGGGGAAATGTACTTTAGTTCCTCAAGAGCACAGAAGAAGGGGGATCGCTTTGGGAAGTCTATTTGCAGGCTCTAGGCCAAGCATCTCTATGTGCTTGGTTCAGGAAATGAAAAAGTGAAGTGACTGAATCACTTTGGGGGTGGATAAAAGAAATGTGAAGACAAATTGTGGTCTCTTTGGGATTCCCAACACCATTGCAATCATAATTTAACCTTTAACAACCAACTTGTAAATTTTTCCTTCTTCAACCGAGTCAATTAGCCCTATTAGGACTAGTAGAGTAGGAGTTGTTAAGTGTTGTTCTTTGTGTTTAAGATCATAGGATCTGGAGGGTTGTTACAGGTCCAAAAAGGATGTCTAAATATACTTGTTTCCATATAATTCTTGCAAGAATTTGGAACTAGAATCCTAGAACCTCGCTCGGAAGGCTACAAGCCCAACAAGGTCTAAACTCTTGAACCTGTTATTCAAAACCTGTAGTGTGTGTAGAAACCACTCCCATAGTAGACATTTTATTTGTGTATGGAATCTTTCCATCCCCTTACCAAATTTACAAGTTCCTATTTGGAAGAAAAGTAAGTAAGGCAGTTTACGGTAAGCATTATCAAGCGTTAGGAAATTACTTTGTAAAGTTACTGAGCCCACTCAGTTAACATAGGCACTGAGCATTAATCAAGTATCGACCAAGCACTAGCAGAGCCCAAGGGAGTACAAGCTAGTTGAAGACACTGGGTCCTCCAAAGAGCATAGTGGAATTATGTTGTTTTAGGATCTTCTAATGGTGTAGAGCACTCTCCTATGCCCACTTTGGGTTTAGAGTAACACCGAAGGTTTCACCATTTACCAAGCTGCCTAGATAGGGGAGAGCTCTTCGTCAAGTGGTATCAGAGCATCTAAGATCCTTAGGGTAAATATATACCAGCACCATGGAAGGAGAAGATGAAGGAGGATTATCATCAAGGATGACCAATGTAGAGATAGTAAGATACCTGAAGGAGAAAAGGACACAGCATGATGATCGAAGAGACACCAAGATGCAGTAGATGAGGCAAGAAATGGACAAGCTAAGGGAAGAGCTTCAAAAGAGTAGTGGAAACTCTGATGATCATGAAGTAGGGAGTGATGAAGAACCCCTTGATCAGGAAGAAGAAGAATGTCCTGCGGACTAGAGGCTACTTATGAAGACTCTAAAATCTATGGAGAGGAGAACCATGGATGCCAAGCTTGAGTTGCCTACATACAATGGGAAGATGGACCTAGATGTTGCAATGGATTGGGTGGATGCCCTAAATGGTTTATTTGATTATGAAGACATCCTTGGGGATCAGAGGTGAAAATTGCTAAGTCAAAGTTCAAAGGCTCTACACTCACATGGTGGAACTTCACTCAAGATGATAGGGTGAAGAATGGAAAGAATCCAATCACCACTTAGAAGAAGATGGTGGCCCTACTTAGAGAAACATATGTCCCTAAAGATTATGAAGTCCAACTTCATAAAAGAAGAATGAGTCTAAGATAGAAAGAGATGAACATCTCTAGCTATATCGAATAATTTCAGAGATCGGTGATGAAATCCAAGCTCGCTAAACCAGAATGTGTAAATCTTTCTTGGTATATGCAAGGCCTAAGGGTCTTAGTTCAAGATGAACTCTATTTGAAAAGCCCTACCATAGTAAATGAATTCTATCAATTGGCATCAAAAGTTGAATAAAATTTTAGGAGGAATGAACAGAGTGGTAGCGGAAAAGCTAAGAATGAAAGAGGTAGAGGAAACTTTAGAGGAAGAGGACAGAATAATAGACCACAAGGATAATCTAATAAGGAGAACGTCCAAGGAGAAAGTAGTTCAAGAGGTGGATACAGAGGTAGAAGAGGAAATGATAGAGATAGAAATGGGGGAAGAAATAATGGACAAATTAGATGTTACAACTGCAACCAGATGGGGCACTATACGAATAGGTGTCCAGATAGAGAGAAGAAAAATAACCAAGGTGAAAAAAGAACCAACCTAGTGCAAGAAGATGATGATGATAGTGTGAGAGATTGCTCGGGAGATGATGGAGTAAGCCTCATGATGAAGAGGACTTTAATCAAAGCACCCATTCAGATGGAACCTCCCTAAAGAAAAAATCTTTTTAGAACCAACTGCAAGAGCCATGGAAAGGTATGCAAGTTAGTAATTTATTCTAGTTCTACTGAAAATCTTATATCTAGAGAAATGGTAGATAAATTAAAATTGGAAAAGATACCCCAGCCAAACCCATCCCATGTATCTTGGTTGACAAAAGGGAAGTAGACCCTCATTAATGAACATGCTTGGGTAGATTTCTCTATTAAATACTATAAGGATAGAGTCCTTAGTGACATTTTAGATATGGATGTATGTCACCTTTTTTTTGGACGTCCATTAAAGTATGACCTTCAGGCTAAACATGATGGAGTCATAAATTATCCAAAATGGTCATAAGTACAACCTACTCCCTCTCGTTGATCCTCCACAAGAAAAACAAAAACAATAGTTAGTCATGCTTGTTGGAGAACAAGAAATGATAAATAATATTCATGATTTTGAGGTAGGATATGCCCTAGTCCTTAAACCAAAGGAGAAGACAATGCATAATGAAGTACCGAAGGAAGTAGATAGTCTACTGTAGAAATACAAAGGAATAGTTGCAGGAGACACACCAGATGAACTCCCACCATTGAGGGAGATTTCTCACCAAATAGATTTTATCCCAGGTGCTTCCCTACCCAACAAAGTTGTTTATAAACTCTCTCCTGATTAGAATACTAAAGTCACTAGACAAGTTGGTGAATTGTTGACTAAATGACTCATACAAAAGAGTCTTAGCCCTTGTGCAGTCTTGAGTGTTTTGGCCCCTAAAAAGGATGGAAAATGGAGACTATGCACTGACTCCATGGAAATAAAAAAATTACAATCAGATACAGATTCCCTATACTTAGGATTGAAGATCTTCTAGACCAACTTGGGGGAGCATGTTACTTCTCAAAAATTGACATTAAATCCGGTTACCATTAGATAAGGATAAGGCCTAGTGATGAGTGGAAAACTGCATTCAAAACCACTGAAAGATTGTATGAATGGATTGCCATGCTATTTGGCCTTAGCAATGCTCCTAGCATCTTCATGAGATTAATGAATGAAGTGCTTCAAGATTTCATAGGAAAGTTTGTGGTGGTCTATTTAGATGACATCTTAATCTTTATTGGGACTATAAAGGAACACATGAGACATTTGGAGCAATTTCCCTAAAGGCTACATGAGAAGGAATGTCTATCAACTTAGAAAAGTGCACATTCATGCAACAAGAGTTGATATTTTTGGGTTTTTTTTAATCTCAAAGGGCACATTGAAAATGGATCTTGAAAAGGTAGAGGCTATCATCAATTGTCCCATATCAAAGACTGAAGGGGAAGTCAGGAGATTTCATGGATTGGCTACCTTTTATAGGAAATTTATCAAAAATTTCAGTCACATTTGTGGGTATGTGCAGGATCACGATATGCCAAACTAGGCCCTTAAGTGGCAATGACAATTCAAAAAATTAGGTTTAGGCAAGTTGACATAAAAAATTGAACAAGTTATAAATATTATATCAAAAATATGTAAAAAGAGAATCTGTAGAAAATTGAATTTAGTTTCTAAGATACTGAGCCTTTTTTGAAAAACAATTATTCTATATGTTGAAAATTTTTAATTTCAATGTAGTAGTACGAAAATTTCAGGAAAAAATAAGAAGTAGGTGTATGTCTGACCGCCTTAAACACAATAAAATGATAAGTTTTTTCTACAAGATTTTAGATATAAGGTGTAGACTCATGTCTGGATGTGACACATATTTTTTCATAATGTATTTCTATTTAAATAACTAATTATGATTTTTCTTCTACAACTTTTCCAGAATACCAAAACTCTCGTGTCTGACCATGTTAACTTACTCTAAACTTTATCAAATTGAAAACATTTTTTATTTTTGTTGTAGTAGGACAGTCATAGAATGTGACACATGTTTTAGATTTCAAAAATGTTATACACTTTGAAGGTTATAACTATTTTTCAATAAGTCTATCAATCAGGACTAGAAAGATAATAAGTAGGTGTATGTCTAACCACATTAAACAAAATAAAATGATAATAATTTTTTATACGATTATAGATCAAATTAGTAGACTCATGTCTAGATGTGATGTATATTATTTTGTATTTTTTTTCTATGTAAATAATTAATTATGATTTTTCTACTACAAATTTTCCTAAATATAAAAACTCTCATGTCTGACCACCTTAACTTAGTATAAACTTCATCAAATTGAAAGAATTGTTTATTATTATTGTACTAGGTGAAGCATAGAATGTGATGTATATTTCAGATTTCAAAAATGTTATATTTTTTTAAAGTTATAGTTGTTTTTCAAAGAGTATATCAATTAGGACTTCTTTTTGACATCGCCACTTTTCGACATACCGTGATCCTGTACATACCCTTGTGCACCTTTACTTGATACCATCAAGGGTGGTAGAAAAAAAAAGTTCTGGTAGACAACACAAGTAGATGAAGCTTTTAAATACTTGAAGGAGAGAGTAGCACAATATCCCATTTTGGCACTACCAACCTTTGACAAATTGTTCAAAATGGAGACCGATGCTAGCAATCTGGCCATTGGCACAATCTTCAGTCCAGATGGAAGGCCAGTGGCTTTCTTCTCTGAAAAACTAAATGAAGCAAAGAATAAATACAACACATATGACTTGGAATTGTATGCGATGGTTTAAGTCCTCAAGAAATGGAGGCACTACTTGCTTCCTAAGGAATTTATTGTCTTTATAGATAATCATGCTTTGATTTTTCTAAACAGTCAGGATAAAATAAGCTCTAGGCACATGAAATGGGTTGAACAACTCCAACCATTTACATTTTCCATAAAACATAAGAAAGGAAATTCAAACAAAGTAGCAGATGCTATCAATAGAAGAGTAATTTTGGTTGAAGAAGTGCAAGTACAAAGCATAGGGATTGATGCCCTCAAACACTTGTACAAGGATGATTCAAATTTTGGTGATATCTATGAGGTCTGCTCTACTCTATCAGATGCATATAATACTATTTACTCAGAATATTTATTGTAGAATGGCCTTTTGTTCAAAGGAGGTAAACTTTGTATTCCTAAATGCTCCATGAGAGAGAATCTGATTAGAGAAAAATATTGTGGCACACTAGGAGATCACTTTTGCATAGATAAGACACTTGAACTTGTAAGGAGAAACTATCATTAGCCTCAGTTACCAACTGATATCAGAAAGTTTGTTGAGTCATGGACTATTTATCAAAGGGCTAAAGGAATTAGGACCAATCAAGGTCTCTATCAGCCACTACCAATTCCAACAAAGCCATGGGACAATGTGAGTATGGATTTTGTCATAGGACTATTGAGAACCAAGCAAGGATTTGATAGTATTTTTGTCATAGTTGACATATTTAGAAAAATGACACACTTTGTTCCTTGTAAAGTTTCTAATGATGCTTCACATATTGCTAACTTATTTTTTAAAGAAGTGGTTAGAATTCATCGATTACCAACATCCATTATCTCAAACAGAGATGTGAAATTCCAAGGGCACTTTTGGAGAACCCTTTGGAAAAAGTTAGGTACAAACCTATCATTTAGTTATGCATACCATCCACAAATAGATGGGAAAACTGAAGTTGTAAATAGATCATTAGGAAACCTTCTAAAGTTTCTAACAAAACAATATGGACAAACTTGGGATGCTATCCTTCCTCAAGAAAAATTTTCTTTCAATGATTCAGTAAACCAGTCAACTAGGAAGACACCATTCCAAGTAATTATGGACTTCATCCAAGAGGAGTTATGGAACTAAGTGTAGACTATGGTTTTAACCTATTATCTATCTTGAAAGGCTCAAACATTCAAACATTATACTAATCTAGCATTTATCAATTCAAAACATACACAAATATAAACCAAGTCACCTCAAGATTGTTGCTAAAAAAAGTGCTATGGAGCACTATTTGATTTGCTTCAATGAGAGGTATGTGGGTGTGCCTTCTAAGCACAAGGAGCTTGCTTCTAATGCATTCTAATGGATTTCAAATGATGCATGATTGCTCAAAAAATCTTGAAAGAAACTATTGCAATCCATTAAAAGCTATTCTAGATGTGTTAAGAAACATGAAATAGAGCTATTCTAACAAATATAATTGAAAGCTTTATGATCTAAGATTTATTCTAGCATTATAACTCTACTTAATATGATTATGTGAATTGGTCTTTTGCTCTTGGAAGAGGAGGGCATTTATAGGATTTGGGAAGGGCTTTGGTTAGGAGGATGAGTCAAGGTTAGAGGTTTGGTTAGGGGTTGAGTCAAGGGGATAAGGATTGACTTTCAAAGATTGAATGGCTCAAAGGTCAAATTTAGGATTTTCTAGAAGAGTAGAGATTCTAGAGAATATCTAAGATTTTAAGATTTAAATAAATGTTAAATTTATTTAAAGGGATTGGTTGAGGACTTTATTTATTAAATGAATTTAATAAATAGGAGGGATTATCATGGTCAAGGTTGCTAACACGTGTGAGAAACACTAGGGAAGTGTGCAAGGGAGACCAAAGGGTAAGAGGAGACATGAGCTTCATTAATGGCTTATAAGAGTCATTAATGAGGATGTAAGAAGCATTTATGAGGGGTTTTGACCCAAAGTCAAAGATTGAGGGTTTAGGCTTAAAAAATGTAGGAATCACTTTTTAATTAAGATTAAAGTGATATTAGGAAATTCTAGAAGAGGTTAGGGGTTTCTAGGATATTTCCAAGGTTTTAGGATTTAAATAAATATTTTATTTATTTAAAAAAAATTTGATCAATTTATCAATTAATAATTAATACATAGGGGAATAATGTTTAAATGAGATTTAAACATTTTTGGAAGAGATTTTTTAATTAAAGATGTTTAATTAAAATAGGAGGATTTAATGACATAAAAATAAATAAATTAATTAAATAATTAATTAACTAATTAATGATGATGCCATCAGGGATTTAGACTAAAAAAGGTAGGAATGACCTTTTAATCAGGATTAGAGTGAGATTAGGAAATTCTAGAAGAGGTTAGGGATTTCTATAAGCTTTCCAAGGTTTTAGGATATAAATAGATATTTTATTTATTTAAAAGATTTTTAGCCAATTTATTAAATAATTAATAAATTTTTGAGGGAAAGATTTTTAAATAAGATTTAAACATTTTTGGAAGGGATTTATTAATTAAATATTTTTAATTAAGATAAAGGGATTTAATGGCATAATAATAAATTAATTAATTAATAAATGATGATGTCATTAGGAGTTTTTAGAAAATAAAAATACTTTTATTTTCTAATGGATTTTTAGGTGTCTACATTATGCCCCTCTTTGATGTGATGCCGCAAGTGGTGTGGCGTCAAAGATAAGAAAATAAGATGCCCCGGGCTAGAATAGAGGATAAGGGGTTGGGCCCCCTCAAGAAAATAATGAAAAGAGAAAACTTTGTGGAATTTTCTCGAAAGGAGACAAAAGGAGAAAGAAAAGGAAGAAGGGGGTATAAATAACGAAGCTTCCAAGAGAAAAGATGGATGAATGCAAGATGAGATGGAATGAAAAATACAGGATGCAAGATTAATCTCTATGATGTTGGATGGGGGATTTGGTGAGCTCCAAGTGTAAAATGTGGAGAGCACAACCTAGTTTGATATAGAAATTCTAGAGACTTTCCAAGGTTATGAAAGAACACAAGGCCTTCTCACCAGCGTTACATAGGAATGACATGAAAAAAGACACATAGGGTTGTCCCAGCATCACACATGAACCCAAGAGGAAGCATTGTAGAAACGATGCTGGAGAAACCACAAAAAAACAACATTTCCCAAGTGCACCATGTAACCAAGAAGATCACATGTGAATCATGCAAGGGTCATGTGTGACTGACTTAGAGGTAGAAGAAAAAGATCAAAAGACCTTGCCCCATATTTCCCTCATTCACAGTGCACCATGATATAAAGGATTGTGGTGACTTTGAGTAGAGAACAACGAGAAGACATAACAAATGAACAAGATCCAAAGGACAAAAACCAAGACCAAAATGATAACTCCAAAAGACATCCTTTTCCAAGGAGAGAGATTTGATTTGACTAATGGTGGGAAGATTGGTCTAAAGGTGTGGAAGGATACATCGATACGAACCTGGTGTGATTGGTGGAAGATTAGGTTTGATAGGAGGAAGGATACATCCTCAAGGACCCGCTGATTGATGAGAGAATGAGTGTTGTTGTTCACTGGAAAATGATCAGTCAAAGAAGAATCGCTAGGATCAAGGATAGTCGACAATTGGTTTGTTGAAGTACAAGAATGGGCAAGACAAGATTATCTTAACAAAGGCTGCTACAGGGCTAACAAGGATTATGTACAATAGGATGTGATGATATGTACAATAGACGGGAAGAGATTTACAACTAATATGTACAGAAGCTCAGGATGTGGGATAGGAAGATCTCACTATACAGGATATATACAGGAAGGAATGCACTATACAAGATATGGTATAAGATATGGGACATGATATGTGCAAGATATGGTACAAGATATGTCCTGGAGGGATTACGGATTTTCTTGAGGATTTAAGAGATGAATGCGGGGGGATGGTGGTGGGGATGGGGATGGTAGAAACAGGACTAGGTTCTGGGATGGGGGGGATGGGAGTTTGATAGATAATGACTTAGTCCACTATTTATGGTGCTTGTTTGCCAAGTTTTCACCAACATTATTTTCCAAGGTGCTTGAATTGCTAAGTTTTCACCACTGGATGAATGATTTTTTCTTTGCTTTTTTGTATTTTTTAATTTTTTTGTATTTTTCCAATTTTTATGGATTCTCTGAATATGTATGATCTGGTTTAGGCATAGAACCTCTTCAGATGTATGATGTTTATTGGATCATTCAAAGGATCACCTTCTGGTGTAGATAACTGATAGGCTCCATAGCCAAAGCATGCTGTGACAACATAGGGGCCTAGCCAAGTAGGCTCAAACTTGCCTTTCTTTTCTCTATGTTCTTGGACCTTCTGATTTTATTTGAGGACCATGTCCCTGACTTGGAATTGTCTAGGATGAACCTTCTTGTTGTAACTCCTTTTGAGTCAATTTTGGTATGCAACCAGGTGATCATATGCTTGCTGTCTCTTTTCATTTAGTAGATCTAGCTGTGTGAGACGTGCCACATGATAGTCTTCATCAGTGGTATAGTTCTTCATGGGGACCTGTAATGATGGGAGCTCAACCTCAATGGGTAGAACAACTTTGGCACCATATACAAGGGAATATGGGGTGGTTCCTATGGGAGTGTGATAAGAAGTGTGATAGGCCTAGAGGGCAGGATTTATTTGGAGGTGCCAGTCACGACCAGAATCATTGACAACCTTCTTAAGGATTTTAAAGATAGTTTTATTGGTTGCCTCAGCTTGGCCATTTCCTTGAGGGAAATATGGATTGGAGAAATGGTGATGGATGTGGAGTCTAGCACATAGATCATCCACATGCTAGTTTTCAAAAGGTGTGTCATGGTCTGTGAAGATGGTAGATGGTATGCCAAAGCAGCAAACGATATGGTAAAGGATGAACTTAGATATTTGGATGCCAGTAGTTAGGGTGAGCATAATCACTTCAACCCATTTGGTAAAGTACTACATGGCTGTGATTATATATTTATGTCCATCTAAGGAAAGGGGGGTGATTAAGCTGATGAGGTCGAAGCCCCAACATGAAAATGGCCAAGGTGGTGCAATGAGTTGTAAGTCTTGTGCTGGTACATAAATTAGATTTGCATGTTGTTGACATGGTAGACATTTCCTGATGAACTCACAAGCATCATGTTCCATGGTTGGCCAATAATACCCAACTCGAAGCAACTACTTTGCTAGAACCATGCCACTTGTGTGGGCACTACAAATTCCAGTGTAACACCTAGAAAGGATATTGTGATATCCTTGACAATAAAGGGTGTTGGATACAAGAGTGTAGCGGGAATCTCTGTAAATTAGGTTTTGGCATTGGTTATTGGTGAGATGTGGAGAAATGATACCATTATTTAGATATGCATGGATGTCATGGTACCCTAGGGATTGAGGACCAACCAAGACACACACCATTTCTATGTCGATGTTTGCATAAGCAAGTGTGTGTAGTTGCTCGACTAGAATTTCATACTGAGTTGAATCATGAGGGATCTCTAATAAGGATCTGACGGTTGCAATTGCATCAGCTACTTTGTTCTAAATCCTTGGTATATGCGTGAACTGTAGATTCAGGAAATGCTCTTTCATTCTATCCACTAGTTCTTTATAGGGTAGAAACTTGTCATCCTTTGTCTGATATTCATTTAGGACGTGCTTGATAATCAGCTATGAATCTCCTAACACTTGCAATTTATGATGTTCCATTGAATGGTTGTCTTGAGGCCTAAGATAAGTGCCTCATATTCTGCAATGTTATTAGTACATGGGAATCCCAATTTGAATGACTTCAGAATATAGTCACCTTGAGGTGTGACGAATAGGATTCCTACCCCTAATCCATGAGATGTGTAGGAGCCATCAAAGTATAGCTTCCACATGGGTTGTTCTTTGATCATACATAGATGCTCATGAAGGAATTCCATGATTGTGGATAGGCATCTACCAGTGGTGCTTCTACTAGTTGATCAACAATTACTTTCCCTTTGATTTCTTTTAGATATATGTATTGGATGTCAAACTCGCTAAGTAGCATGACCCATTTTTCCATACGGCTTGTGAGAGTTATCCTTGATAATAGATAATTGAGTGGGTCCACCTTTGAAATGAGCTTGATTATGTGGCTGAGCATATAATGTCTAAGATTTTGAGTGGCGAAGAGCATTGCAAGGCATGCTTTCTCTATGGGTAAATAGTTAAGCTCATAGCCGACAAGAGTTCAGTAGATATAATATATGTCTCTCTCTTTATTGTCATCATCATGCTATGTTAAGAGTACCCCCAATGTTGTAGTGGTCACCGAAATGTAGAGTATGAGAGGGTGTCCTAAAAATGGTGGTACAAGGATGGGAGAGTTGGCTAGATATTCATTGAGCTTTTCAAATCTTTTCTGATAGATGGGGTCCCATTTGAAGCTGGTGTCTTTGCAAAGCAAATGCGTGAATGGTTGGCACTTTTTTGCCAACTGGGAGATGAACCGACACAGTGATTGGAACTTTCTATGTAGACTCCTGGGCTACCTAAGTGTTCTAGGTGGAGGCATTTTTGTTATAGCTTTGACCTTCTTGGGGTTGATCTCTATGCCACACTGTGAGACTATAAATCCTATAAGCTTTCCAAATGTTATGCCAAAGACACATTTCTTCGGATTTAGCTTCAAGCCATAATGTTGTAGGTGATCGAACACACTCTCAAGAATGCTTAGGTGTTTGCCTCATGTTTTTTATTTCGAAAGAATGTCATCCACGTAGACTTATAGGATCTTGTGGATCATGTCATGGAATATGACTGTCATTGCTCTTTGATATGTAGCTCATGGATTCTTCAACCCAAATGGCATCATGTTGTAATAGAAGGTACCCCGTGGAGTTGTGAATGTTGTTTTATGTTGATCTTCTTCTGCTATCCAGATTTGATTTTAGCCTAAAAAGCCATCCATGAGTGACAACATCTCATGGCCCACTGTAAGATCTATGATCATGTCTATATTGGCCAGTGGGAAATCATCCTTAGGACATGCCTTGTTTAGGTCCCTAAAATTTGTCAAAATTATAATGTTTCCTGAAGGCTTTGTGACTGGTACCATGTTGGAGATCCAATCTAAGTAATCAGTGGCTCTAATGATTTTTTCTTGGAGAATCTTTTCGAGCTCTCCTTTGACTAACAAGGCTACTTTTGGATGCATTTTTCTTAGCTTCTTCTTGACTGGCTTGACATTAGGATCCACTGCAAGATTGTGTACTACAAGATTTGGATCAAGCCCAAGCATATGTGCATATAACCACACAAATTTTATGGTGGCTTCTTGGAGTAGTGCAGTGACTGGCATTTCTTCACCCTCTATTAAAGATGTTGCAATGTAGGTGATTCTCAGATATTCTTCTATACCCAAGTTGACTAGTTTAGTTTCCTCTATGATGATAGGTGAATGCTTGCGTTTGTGATCCTGGATAGGAGGAAGAGGCAAGTATCCATCTTCTAGCACATGAATTGCCAAGTTTTCACTAGAAGATACACCCTTTATTTTTACTTTTTTGGAATCAGAATGTTCCCCAGAAGGGTTTTCACATAAGGACTCGTGCTTTTCTCTTTCTATTTCACTTTTGTGGCTAAAGTTTTCCTCTTCCTTGAAATATCCTTTAGGATCAAACTTACAAATGTGGGTTAACTCTGAATCCTGATCTGATTGTGGGCCTGATACCCTCATGAACTCTAGGAGTGCTTCTGTGCTTTGGAACTCATTGATATGTGTGATGCTTGGTTGGCCCTAGTCTATGAGTTCAAAATGGATGAGGGGAAGTTTTATGAGGTTAATGGTGAGTTGTTGGAGGATAGAAGTTCCCAAGAGGGTATCATCATTGAAGATGTCATCATAAGATTTCTTTTCTTCCTCTTCGGTGATGTCTTCAATTTCTACAAGGTCATTCTAGCTATTCAAGAAGGGAATGTTGGTCATGTTAGTGCCCCTAGTTGTGGTATTGGGATCTTGTATACACAGGTGAGGGGTATTAAAGAAAATACCTTGATGTTGTGGATTCTTTGATGCTATGATAGGGTCTTTATTTTCTCCTTCTTATGGTCTTAGACCACCACCTTGATATTTCCATTGTTTAGTGGTGTACTTGTACGATTGTGGATACTTGTCTTTGAAGTAACCAAGAAGTTGAGTGACAGGTGGTGGGTGATCTCTATAAAACCACCTATTGATGTCAAGATCCATCTCTTAGCTATTTATGTTGCCATGGGAGACAAACATCATTGGTCCCATTTGCTTGATTTCATGATTTTATTTAGTGGGTTCTCTTTGGTGATTTGGGTGCCCTTACATATGTGGATCAAGTGGGAGGGCCCCTATTGCAAATGCCTAATGTAGGATATATTCACCATAGCCCTAATTGTTAATCTTGATGGAAGAGAGAGTGGAAGAGATAATAGTCTCTGGATTGCAATCGGATCGGGACAAGCTAGCAATAGAGGTGCCAATGTTGGTTCTAGGACAATGGATGGAGTGAGGGAATGATGCTTCCATTGTGTGGTAGTATGTGAAGGGTTGGGGGTCTTCATGGATGGTAACCTCAATGCCTTGATGTAGAAATTCGATGCAATGATGGTAAGTGGATGGTATAGCCTTGATGGAATGGATCCATGGTCAGCCGAGGAGGATGTTGAATGGTAGGTCAAGATCAACAACATGGAAAATGGTGTCTTGTGTTGCTAGGCCTAGCTAGATAGGAAAAATAATAGTACCTTTAGAGATATGCTCCAAGTTTTTGTATGCTTTGATGGTGATGACTTCATGTGATATGTCAGCCTTCGTGAACCCTATCTTCTCAATGAATTTTAGAGTACACAAGTTTAGGGTTGAGCCATTATCTATCATGACCCTTTTGATTGAAAAAGCTCTCACCATGATGGAGATGCAGAGAGGGAGATTATGGTCAGGTGCAATAGCTGGTATGTTGGATGGCTTGAAGGAAAGAGCACATGGTGCAGATAGATGTCCCACAAGATTTTCAAACTAGGTGATGTTTATATCAATGGGGACTAGTGCTTCGTGGAGGGTTCGGTCAATGATTTCTTGATGGAGGGGTGAAGTACGGAGAAGTTCAAGGATGGATATCTAGACTGATGTGTTCCCAAGATGTTTTATGAGGTTGTATTGTACATTGTGTGCTAGTCTTTGACAAGCACCACCAATAGTTATCCAACCTCTACGGGTGGTAATGACACACTAACTATATGCTCCTTTGACATGGATGACATTGACCGTGGGTTTGACTTGGGTTATTCATCCAACAAAATTGTCATAATTGATATAAGCAGTAGTGTAGTCTTTGTGATCGACATGATCTCCCTATTTTCCTTTGCCTTATTCTGATTAGGAGGATTAGCATTAGCTTGGTTCTTCCTTGTATTGTGTTGAGGGAACACATTTTGATAGATCTACAAATTGGCATTAGGTGAGGGGTGTGTAGGTGTGTCCACTTGAATCTCTTTTTGGTCAATGAGATCCTGGATGTAATTCTTGAGTTTCATACACCTTAGGGTAGTGTGTCCTTTGACATGATGATAATCATAGTACTTGTGATCCTTATACTAGTAGGGCTTATGAGTGGCATCATCAAATTGTTAGATCGGTGGGTATGTAATCAAGTTGGCCTTGGCAATTCAGTGAAAGTTACATCTAGAGGCTCACCAAGTGGTGTGAAGATCCTCTTCTAATAATTTTGGGCTCTGGGTCTATTCTGATTGGGAGCAGTATTGATGGCATTAACCTGATTGGTTGGATTTCCTTGATGGGCTTAATGTGCTTGTTATTGATAGTTCTGCTGATTATTTTGAGGTTGATATTTTTGTATAGGTTTTTGATGAGTTTGAGGCTATTGTTGATATGTAGGAATAGGTGTAGGTCTAACCACAATAATTTGGACATGCTTGGTGTCTATAGCTCCATTAGTGATTGCATTTTTGTTAGAATTCCAGTAACGGGGTTTATCATTGGTGGATTTACTTTGGGATTCATTTTTGTAATGATGGATTGTGCCTTCATCTAGGAGACCTCTTTCAATATATATCCCTTTTCTTTTGATACCTAATATGTTTGGATACAATTCATTCTCACGAAGTCAGCTAGTTTGGGATGTAGGTTATTGATGAAGATCTTGGTTAGATGCTTCTCAGGCAGTTGGTATGATAACCTGGTAGTGAGGTTTTGCCATCGTTGCAAGTAGTCTGGTAGGCTTTCTCCTTCTTTCTATTTGGAGTTGCAAAGGTCTAGTAAGGTCAACTCATTTTCAACATTGTGGGGGTATTGGGCAACAAACTTCTCAAAGAGCTTGACAAAAGTTGTGATGGTCCCACATGGTATCTTGTAAAACAACTTAGCAATAGTTCCTCGCAAGCTTTTGTGGAATAGGTGCAAAAAATAATTGTCACTGTAAGCCACTTCTTGGCACGCCATATAGAACTCTTTTATGTGATTCACTGGGTCTCCTTTTCCATGATATTTATCGAACTTGGGTGTCTCAAAGTTCTTAGGGAAAGGAATAGTTGTGATCAATCGATCAAATGGGTAGTCACACACCTCTTCAAAGTTGAAGGTTTTATTCTTTGTGCTAGTTTGGAACTCCTTAAGAGGATTCTTCATTGCTTCCCACTTAGTATTGATTGGCGTTGGAGTGGGTACTCCCATTTGCAAAGGATCTAGTGGTGCTGGTAAATAAGGATGGTTTTTGGGAGGATATTGTGGAGTGGGATATGGAGATTGCCCAGTGAGATAGGTGGATTGGAATGGATTTTGGAGTGATGATTGTTGGGGAGGATATTGCTGATGTTGTGTGGGGGTGTATTGCGGTGGAGGATATGAAACTACTTGCTGGTGTTGGGGGATGATGGGATGTTGCTATTGTAATGGATAGGATGAAGCTTGTTGCTATTGGGGAATGATAGGGATTTTTGCTGTGATTGGAAGTATTGCTATTGCAGAGGAGGCTGGTGGAATGATGCAACTTGCTGGTAAGATGACCCTTGTTGAACTTGGCTTTGTGCTTGGTTGATGTAGGATGGATGCATTCCCACATTGCTTAAGGGTGCAAATAATGTAGGAAAGCCAAGAAGAGGTGGTTGGGAAAGGTAGCTTGTGAGATGGGATGAACTTTGCTACTGAGGTGGTGGAACTTGCTAAGAAGCATTGGGTGGTGTGAATAGATGGTTTACAAATGGGAAAAATGATGAAGCTGGTGGAGGTTGAGATGGTTGTTATTATGTTGCTTGGGAGAAGGTGGCTTGTTGGTTTGCTGGCATGGATGCAGTGAAGTGGGTTGGTATTCCGAAGGCTTGTATTTCTTCCTTAGTGAGGCCCCATCAAGAACCAGTGAGTGGTGGGAACTATGATGCAGAGGATGTTGAAAAGGTAGATGTGATGGGAGTTTGGGACACAAATGGTGGATTTGAAAAACCCATGGAAGGCATACTTGTGGTGAAGGTATTTTGTTGGGCTTGTGCCTGGGTAGATGTTTGCTGGGGGTGAATGAAGATGCTTGCATTTCCCATGAAAAGGGTGATGTTGATGTGGAAGTTTGTTGGGAGAAAGAGGAGAATGATTACATTACCCCTGAAAATGATGTCATGGGTGTAGAAGCTTGTGAAGTGAAGGGGAAGGATGATTGCATCCTACCTGGAATGAATGGTGTGGATGTAGAGGTTTGTGAAGTGAAGGGAAAGGATAATTGTGTCCCCCTGGAAAGAATGTGTTGGAAACAATTGTCTGAAGAAAATTGCTACTCAAATTATGTATTGTCTTTGATGTCACACAATGTCATAGTCTGCAACAATCAGTACCTACCGAGCTCAGTCGGTCTACCTAGCATGAAAAATCAGCATGTACTAAGTCCACTCGATTATCAAAGAAAATCAGTGTTTACCGAGTTCACTCGGTTATCAAAAGAAAATCAGCATTTACCGAGTTCAGTCAGTTGTCAAAGAAAAGTTAGCATCTACCGAGTGCAATTGGTTATCGAAGTAAAAGGATTATCAGTGTTTACCGAGTTCCCTCAGTCTCCAATAGATTGTAGAAAGTTATGGTCACCGAGCACTGTCGGCCCTTGAAGGATCTTTGCAAATAAAGTTTTCTTATTTCAGCCGACTGTTATACTAAGTAATGTCAATTTGACAAATCTAAAATCATATAAATAAAAGGTCAAATGTGAAAAATAAATAAGAAACATAGAAGAAGATATATAGAAGAAAGACAGGAAAAGTGTGTGCGAGATTGTGAAGGATAACCAGATATCCTTGAGGAGCAGCAGAGATATATTCGATCAGGAAGGATCACACTTATACAAAATAGAGATCTGTAATCAGCAAGGCAATTGCATTATTATACAGGTCATTTTCATTGTTACCTTTTTATCATTGTAACAGTGAATTCTAAATCTCTTAACCGAGTTGGTTTAACAACCATATTGTAAATCCTCTAACAAGGTGAGAATTCCATTGAATTATTCTCAAGACCTCTTATCAGGCCACTCCTAGCAGGGTGATTAAATCCTCTAACAAGGTCACACCTAACAGTGTGTTTTGTAACCTTTTACTAGGTTGGCTTCTAACCGGGCATCACTTCAGAAAAGTGAAAATCAATATCTAGATACATTGGTGGTTTTTCCCATATTGGGTTTCCACGTTAAAATTCTGTGTCTCTTGTGTTCTTAATAGTTATCTTAATCATATACAAGTGGTGATGAATATCTAAAAGATAATTTTACTAATACTTTCTGCATCTACTAAGTTACTGCAATCTATTTACCGAGTGTTAAACAGATAATATTCATTAAGATATCCTAAGGGATCTGGAAAGAAATAATTGTTAAGTGTTTTATGGTTGACTGATTCACCCCCCCCCCCTCTCAGTCACTTCATCCATATTCCATCAGAATGGTGTTAAAGTAGAGGCTTGCTAGAAAGATGAGGGAAATGATTGCATTGCCCCTAGAAACAATGATGTTTCTTGGCCCATGGAAGGTGGCGAAATTGCTTATGTAAATGCTTGTGTGGGAGGTGGCATTTGGTTTTGCAAAAAGCTTTGGGTAGGGATGATGGATTGAGATGTTATGGAAAATGATGGTGTGCCTATGAGAGGAAATAGAGTGGACTGTGTCACTTGTGTTGGATGACCTATGAAACTACTTTGTAAAAGAAGAGGGATGGGTGAAGCTACTTGTGATATGTGGATAAGTGGATTAGGGATCTGTTGGATGATGGGGGTGTATACTTCTGCTAGGATTCAGATGTTGTTGATGGGGATGTGAGGTTGGAGATATGGTAGAATGGGAGTACCCTCTTGTGTGAAGTTAGCCCACATGTTTCTTTGATTCTAAGTAGTGAGTGCACTAATCATTTGTGCATTCCCAGGGTGATTCATAAATGTTTCTATCACAAAAGAAGTTGGGGGGATATTGGGAGCATCCTATGCATTACTAGCTTGCTGAATCTGGGGATCATAAGCTACCATCACACTGGTAGAAATGTTTGGATCAGACGAGCTGGGGACTTGATAAGGATCCATATTCCTTCATTTTCTAGATCTTGTCTCCATAGGCATGGAGTGGAGATCCAGATGCTAGATGGATCCAAGATTTTCCTAAAAGACTCTAAAGAATGATGGATGCAAGCCTAAGAAACTTCTAAGGATGGTGGATTTATTGAATGCAATGCAAGGATTGGTGAGATGCTTGGATTTGGATCAAGGATGGTAGAACATTAGTGGAAGATGGTGATAGATTGGTGAAACACTTGGCGATAATAGGGGCTTGGTGGGATGCTCTGATTTGGATCAAGATTTGGTGGATGATTGGTGGGATGCTGGTGGAAGATTACTAAGTGTCAATAATGAGCTACTATTTTCTTGATGGAGGATTAGTGATAGGATTTGGTCAACCTAGGATAGACTAATGATCTTTGGTCAACAAGATTCTTATCAATGCAAGCCAATCTCTTGCTTGAGATGATGAGGCTATGAAAGGACAAGTTGGATTTCCTTTGCAAAATGCTCTATCAAAGGGGGTGATTTCTAATTTATGATGAGGATTGAAAACAACTCAAAGGTTTTGACACTAAGTGCTTGTGGATTGGGATGACTAGATTTGGTGCAAAGATGGTGGCTTTGGATGATGGATGCTAGATTTGGATCAAGGATTTGGGATTTTGATTTGTGGATTGTTGATGGAATGATGGTGAAGGATGATGGAATGATTCTTTTCTAAGAGGATGACCTAGATGCAACTAGGAAGATGATGACAAATGAAACTAAGAGGGACTCTAGGATGCAACTAAGGTTTAGTGGTGATGCAAGGATGAAACTAGGATGAGCTACGATGAAGGACTATTGAGATAGGATCCGAAGGTAGAATGGACATGTGATGGATCCAACTAGTCTTCTCTTTTGAGATTGACGTAACGTTGGTTCACTCGAAATTAGTAAGGAAACTGCTTGGCTCTTGTGTTATAGCCCACATTGTCAAGCTTTTATTGATACTTTTCTTTGGCTTGGGTTGGTTGCACAAAAGATTGATAGATTTTAATATTTCTCTCTACAAATTTCTTCTCTCGATAGGCTTGGGATTTGGGAAGTTTATCCTTTGGATTTTTGATCAAATCGGACATAACTTGGGGAGATTTTGATTTTCTTGAATTTTGAGACAAAAAGCTTTGGGTATCTAATTTTGAAGGATTTCTTCTACAAGTTTTTTTTTGAGTATCTTGAATCAAGTTGTAGATCAGTTTGATGTTTGCAATGGTAAAGGACAAACTTGACAAAGACTTTAGAAAAAGCAATCTCACAAGGGACAAGGCAACCTTATGGGATACAAGCAAGATGGAAAACTCCTGAATCTAAAAAAGCTTAAAAAAGCTATATGTTCCAACAAATATTTTTATTGAGCCTTTGACTATGCAAATCACTTCAAGAAGATCTACCTAAGGGAGGTGAGTATCAAAATCCTCTCCCACAGCTTGATACCCCCTAAAATTGGATACATATGGTGAGTATCTTAAGGTGATCTAGTAAACCCCTTGGATCAGCCCTTGCACAAGGATTCTGATACCTTCGAATGTGGATAGGGTAGCCTCTATTTTAACAGGTTTGTAGTTGTTCTGTGGAGTCCTCCCAATTAGTTTGTACACACATGACTTGCTTAAGAGCCTAGTTGACCATGCTAAAATAGTAGGGATTATTGACCTACCCCGAGCTACCATCAACATGAATCGCCTGAGCTTAAGGGGATGTAAGTGAGATTTTTATCAGTGCTATATTTCTATACTGGTTTGGGAAGATATTGGTTTGAGGTCATTCTATAGAGAGGAAGTGCTTTTCTCCCTGGATAGGCCTCTCTAAAAGTAAAACAAGTGAACTTGTCTAAGTTCAAGTGTTTTACGTTACTTATTTTAACATGGATTTTCAAAAATAGGAAACTCCTAGATGCACATTATGAAGATTCTTTTCCCAAATTGATTTAAGTGTGTTGAATTTGAAAAATTTGAAGACGCGCATGTTTAAGGCTTTGATTTTTTCTTTCTCTCTTCAAAAAGTAAACTTTTGAGCGATTGCAAGTTCTTTATTTGGGAATTCAAGATTTGGTTTGCATGTTGCTTTAGAACTTTGAAATGAACTTTTTTTTGATTTTAACTCATTCAAGATTGAGTTTTGTTTGCTTGAATTGAATTTGAAAGAGGAAGGAATAGAAATGCTTTTCTTTCACTTTTTAATGCACTCAAGATTGTGTTTGATTTTGACTCAACATAAAAATGACTTATTTGGAGTTTTGTTTTTCATTCAAGATTTCCATACGCTAGTTTGTATGTTTTATGCCCAAAAATGAGGTTCCTAGATTTGATTCTGATGCTTAAAAAAAACTTAGGAAAGATTCAAGATTTTGCAACAAGACATTTGTTTGGAACAAATAACAAAGCTTTTAGGATAATTTTAGCAACCATTAGGACTCTTAGTTTGCATGAGATTTTAAATTGAACTTTAAAAAATTTGCAAATGAAGTTCATTTTATCCTTGACTGATGCCTTGAGTTTGATTTAGGACTATTTGTATGCACTTAGTGTTGATTTTGAACCTTTTGAAATGCAAACTTGAAGTTCTTTTGAAGTTCCAAAAATGAAGTGTTCCTAACTTTGCATGAATGCCTCAAAAACCATGATGTTGGAAGGATGCAAATGATTTGATTAATTTTGTTTTTTTTTTAGAATAGATTTTGCAAATTTAAGTCCTTAATGCATTCAGGAATGATTTGGGGGTTCATTTTAAGCACTAAAACAAGGTGTATGATTTTGCTTCCTTATGGATTTTTTTGAGAAAAATAGGCCAAGATCTCGCAAGAAGAAGAAGAAGTAGACAGAATAGAAGAAGAATAAAGACAAGAAGAGGAAGAAGAATTTGAAGCACTCCATCCACCAATAAGCTTGAAAAATTTGAAAACACTCCAAAACCCATCAGAATGTTTGCAAAGAACCCGTGAAGTGGGTCCCATCGGGTGTGTCAGAATGTAGACTATGGTTTTAACTTGTTATCTATCTTGAAAGGCTGAAATAGTCAAACATTAGACTAATCGAGCATTTATCAGTTTAAAACATACACAAATATAAACCAAGCCACCTCAAGATTATTGCTAAAAGCAAGTGCTACGGAGCACTGTTTGATTTGTTTCAATGAGAGGTATGTGGGTGTGCTCTCTAAGAACAAGAAGATTGCTTCTAATGCATTCTAAGGGATTTGAAATGATGCATGAATGCTAAAAAAATCTTGAAAGAAACTAATTCAATCCATTAAAAGCTATTCTAGATGTGTTAAGAAACATGAAATAGAGCTATTCTAACAAATATAATTGAAAGCTTTATGCTCTAAGATTTATTCTAGCATTATAAATCTACTAAATATAATTATGTGAATTGGTCTTTGTTAGGAATGAATGCTAAAGCCTTTAGAAGTCATTCTATAGCAGTGGTTGTTGCATTCATGACTATGATTGTCATTGATGTCAACACAGTGATATTCTGGAGTTTAGCAGAAAAGCAGACACAGTTTTGTTTTGCGCACATGTTATATTGTAGATTGAGTTATGCATATTTGATGGTATGTTATTTTTTTTGTTATTAGCCTATGGTTAAGAGCACAAAAAGAAATTCATTTATTCATGAAAGTTATAAGCATTTTGGTGGAAGCAGTATTCTGGCAGTATTCCTCTGTAGCGGTTTTTAGTAATCGGAGGATATCTCCTACCCAGGATGAAATCTGATTCTGCGCAGTTAAAGGGAAGTTTGATACTCATTTTTGGTGATGTGGTTCATAGCACAAACTTTGAGGTCACACGATCAGAAAGTTATTATATCTAGAAGCTAACAGTTTTATGTAATTTTGATGTAGCGTGTTGAAATTATTATTTTGTATTTCCATGCCAACTCATTTGTAATTATTTGAGTGTGGTATAAAGGAAGGAATGTTTTCCTTGTTATGTGTGGATTTTAATAGTTGTGATATGAAGTTGTGATGTGAAGGTATGCATGAAGTGAAGAAAAGAGCTAATTTAGTGATGAAGGAAGACTTGCAAAGTACAGAGATCTAGATTTGTGATCTTGTGTAGTAGAGAGTGTGGTTTTGGCACAGTGTGAAGGAGGTAACATATTTCATATTATTCTATTGAATAATCCTAAGATCTGTTGGATAGTGAGTTTAGAGATCTTGCCTTGAAGCTGTTTGGGCAATGGGTCCTTCTATCTTCCATAACTCTTAACAGGGTTAGAATCTTTTAACATGGATTCAAAATCTCCTAATAGAGATTGATATGTATAGAATGTATTTCACAAGACTCCTAATAGGGTCCATCCTCTAACAAGGAACTTTGATATTAGTGCATCATTTTGTGGGCATCATTCCCACTGTGGTTTACTCTTTGATCAAGAGGTTCCTTAGTTAACATATCTTTTGTTATTGTGTCATTGTGTATGATTATCTTTCTATGGTTGGTTACTGCACTAATTATATGATTTAAAGCTATTGAAGTTGATATTGAAGATAATGTTGATAAATCATTTAATTATTAGATAACTGATTCACCCCCCCCCCTCTCAATTATCTTGGTGGTCTTTACTTTCTAACAATTGGTATCAGAAAGGTAGGTCCTTGAAAGAAAAGTTTAACAACTTAAGGAGATCTATGACAAATTTCAGAAAAGAAAGCCCTAAGTTTGATGGAGTAAATTTTGACAGCTTGAAAGAAAAGATGAAGACACATCTCTTGTGTTTAGGACCAGGTTATTAGTTGATTACAAAGAATGAAAGGACTATAATTGAAGAAGACAATCTTGAAACAAGTTTTAAAGATGAGGTAGATCTATTTATGTGTAACATACTTGCAAGAGAAGCACTTTTATTAGCACTTTCAGAGAATGAATACAGTCAGGTAAAAGGTTTAACTAAATCTCATGATATTTGGAAACCTTTACATTCTACTTTTGAAGGTGATGAACATGCAAAGAAAGCTAGGTTACATAATTGGATTTGTGCATTTGAAGACATAAGAATGATGGAAGATGAATCTGTTAGAAGCTATATTGGTAGGATGTCAAAAATTGTTGCAGGAATAAAGTCTTGTGGAGGTGAAAAGATAGAGAATGAAGTAATATGGAAGATTTTGAGAACATTGACACCAGTATTTAGGTAGACTACACAAATGATTGAACAAGTGATATCTTGTACACCAAAATTTTCAAGAGAGACTCTTCTTGGAAGATTGGAAGTAGCAGAGATGAATTTGAGATTATCAGGAGAACTACCTAGAGTGGAGACAACATTCAGTGCTCTTAGCATCAGACCTACTTTATCTAGAAGTACAAGTGTGAATGGAGATTATGCCAGCACTAGCAGATCCAAATCTGATGAAGATAAGAAGATTAAAGAAGGTATTTCCTTGCTTGTGAAAAGAGAACCAGATGGTAAGAAAATCTTTAAATGTTGGACATGTCAAGAATATGGTCATTTTGCATCTAAGTGTCCTAAGAGAGTTAAGAATTATAGAAACAATTTTAAGCCTAGAAGATCTAAAGAATGTTATTATGAAAATGATGAAGAAATTGAAGTAGGAATTGAAAGAAATTTGAGTGAAAGTGATAATGATAACTTTGATGACATAGGATTTGTAGCAATTAAGGAAGAAAATTCTGAATCTGATATTAAAGAAAAAAAATCCTTAGTTTCCCAAGTTGAAAAGAAAGCTGATTGGATTATAGATAGTGGTTGTTCACATCATATGGCTACTGATAAAGGAAAATTCATAAAGTTTAACAATTATGATGGAGGAGTTGTTAGAGTTGGTAACAATGCACCTTGTTTGATTAAAGGTATAGGATCTATTACTCTTGATGGAAAGACTAATACTGATGATGTTTACTTTGTTGATGGATTGAAACATAATCTTTTGAGTGTTGGATAGTTAGTGGATAAGGGATATCAAGTTTGGTTTACTGAGAAAACTTGTGTGATTAAGGATAAAGATGGAAATCTAATTGGAACTGGATCTAGAACCAGAGGTAATGTATTTCAGTTGAACCCTACTGAGATGACATGCTTGATGACTAAGATTGATGACAGTTGGTTATGGCATAGAATATTTACCTAAGATTATGAAGCCTACTAACATTATTTGCAAGGAATATGTGATGGCTAAGTAGAAAAGGAGTTCATTTCCTAGCAAGAAGTCCATATCTATAGAAAAGTTGGAGATTGTTCATATAGACTTGAGCGGTCCTACTAGGACTAGAGGATTCTATGGAGAAAGGTATTTTATGATTCTTGTTGATGATTTTACAAGAATAATGTGGATTGCATTTTTGAAAGAAAAATTTGAAGCATTTGATAAGTTTAAGGTCATGAAGAATAAAGTTGAGAATGAATCAGGAATGAGGATTAAATGTTTGAGATCCGATAGAGGTGGAGAATTTACATCTAAAGAGTTTAACACTTTTTGTGAAGTAAATGGTATTAAGAGATAGTTATCAGCCCCTAGAACACTTGAACAAAATGGTATTGTAGAAAGAAGGAACAGATTAGTGACTGAAGTAGCTAGAGCTATGTTATTTGAAGGTGATTTGGCAAAGACATTTTGGAGAGAAGCAGTGAATACAATAGTATATACAATGAATAGAGTACAAATCAGACTAGATATAGACAAGACACCTTATGAATTGTGGTTTGGACATGCACCCTCAGTTAAGTATTTTAGAATTTTTGGAAGCAAATGTTATATTAAGAGAGATGATGATATAGGAAAGTTTGATCCTAGAAGTGATGAAAGAATTTTTCTTGTATATTCTTTGAAAAGAAAAGCATATAGATGTTACAATAAGAGAACTAAAACTATTGTTGAAAGTGCAAATGTAAAAGTTGATGAGAAGTTTTAAATTCTGGAAAGAATGCTTGATTATGAATCTAATGAAGGAACTAACCCTTAGCCTAACATTGAAACTACTGAATAATTTAGACTAACAGTGAATTGTTGAATGAAAGTCATGCTAAAGGAAAAAAAGAAGAATCTAGAGAAGAATCTATAGTTGAAGAAAGATTAGTGACTATGACACCTAACAGGTATATGTCAAGACATCATCCTATTGAGCAAGTTATTGGAGGTTTGGATAGATGAGTTATGACTAGAAAGAAGGTACATTTATATTTGATTTCTCAAATTGAACCCAAGTCTACTAATGAAGCTTGTGAAGATGAACATTGGATTAAAGCTATGAAAGAAGAATTAGATCAGATTGAAAAGAACAAGACATGGGAATTGGTCCTTAGACCTAAAGACAAAAATGTGATTGGAACTAAATGGGTATTCAGGAACAAGATGAATGAACAAGGAGAAGTAATTAGAAACAAAGCAAGCTTGGTATGTAAGGGATACTCACAGCAAGAAGAAATTAACTATGAAGAGACTTTTGACCCTGTGGCAAGACTTGAAGCAGTAAGAATATTTTTGGCTTATGCAGCATTTAAGAAATATAAAGTGTATCAGATGGATGTGAAGTCAGCATTTCTGAATGGTGAATTAGAAGAAGAAGTCTACATTGAGCATCCTGAAGGTTTTCCTTTTACTCAAGAAGAAGACATGGTATGTAAACTAAAGAAAGCATTGTATGGACTAAAGCAAGCACCTAGAACTTGGTATGCTAGATTAGATAAGTATTTGTTAAAATTGGGATTTACAAAAGGAACAAATGATAGTAACTTATACACAAAAGAAATTGAGAATGGATTTTTAGTTTTGGTTATTTTTGTTGATGACATTATTTTTGGAGGAGAAGATGAAGCTAGTGACAAATTTGCTGATGAAATGAAGATAGAATTTGAAATGAGTATGATTGGAGAAATGAAATACTTTTTGGGATTACAGATAACACAAAACAAAGATGGTATCTTTATAAGTCAGACAAAGTACTTGAATGATTTGTTGAAAAGATTCAGTATGGAGAATTGTAAACCAATTGGAACACCTATGGTTACAAGACATAAATTATCTAGTAAAGATGAGACACCAGAAGTTGAGCAAAAGAAATACAGATCTATGATTGGTGGATTGCAATATTTGACACACACTAGACCAGATATACAACATTCAGTTGGAATGGTAGCAAGATTTCAAGCTAAACCTAGAGAGTCACATTATGTAGTAGTAAAAAGGATATCGAGATATCTTAGAGGCACAATGGACTATGGACTGTGGTATGAAAATTTTGATGATTTTATCATATGTGCATATATTGATGCTAATTGGGGAGGAAGTGTTAATGAAAAGAAAAGCACCAGTGGTGGAGCCTTTTTTCTTGGAGGAAGATTAGTTTCTTGGCTGAGAAAAAAGAAGAATTATATCTCATAGAGTACAACAGAAGTAGAATATGTAGCAACAACAAACAATTGTAATCAGATAATTTGGACGAAGCAGATGTTGATGGACATTGGAATCAAGTTTGATGAGCCTATTGTCATATATTGTGGCAATACAAGTACAGTTAGTATGTCTAAGAATCTGGTTTTACATTCTAAAACAAAGCATATAGAGATCTAGTATCATGTTGTAAGAGAGAAAGTTACAGATAAAGAAGTCAGACTGGAGTACATAAGCACAAAGGAGCAGATAGTAGATATATTTACTAAGCCTTTGCCTAAGGATACATTTGAGTATCTGAGAGGTATGCTTGGGGTTATGCCCCAGCCTACTTTTGAGTAATGATGTAGTTGGTTGCATCCATCCAATGGTTTATGGCCCGATCTATTTTTTGGATTGGATGTTGATACTTCCTCTATGGGGGAGTATGTGTATCTGAGCTGAGTCATTGAGGACTCTTGTTAATGTATTTTCTGAATAGTGTCTTTTGACATTGAGCTATTGTTTGACATAGTGATAGAATTTATGTCATTGATGTCAATGGGGGAGAGAATCATGAAAAACATTGAGGAATTACATTTGTTGGAGAGATTGAATAGGATAACGAAGCAAGATTTGATTGATGATGAGCAGCAGTGCAATTGAGCAGCAGTGATTGGATTTTTGGAACATTGGATGTTTTTAATCTATGTTGCCATCAATGTCAATGGGGGAGATTATTAGGAATGAATGTTGAAGCCTTTGGCAGTCATTCTATAGCAGTGGTTGTTGCATTCATGACTATGATTGTCCTTGATGTCAACACAGTGATATTCTGGAGTTTAGCAGAAAAGCAGGCATAGTTTTGTTTTGCACACATGTTATATTGAAAGTTGAGTTATGCATAGTTGATGGTATGTTCTTTGTTGTGTTATTAGCCTATGGTTAAGAGTGCAAAAATAAATTCATTTATTCATGAAAGTTATAAGCATTTTGGTGGAAGCAGTATTCTGGCAGTATTCCTGTGTAGTGATTTTTGGTAATCGGAGGATATCTCCTAACCGGGATGAAATCTGATTCTATGCAGTTAAAGGGAAGTTTGAGACTCATTTTTGGTGATGTGGTTTATAGTGCAAACTTTGAGGTTACACGATTGGAAAGTTATTGTATCTGGAAGCTGACAATTTTATGTAATTTTGATGTAGCGTGTTGAAATTATTATTTTGTATTTGCATGCCAACTCATTTGTAATTATTTGAGTGTGGTATAAAGGAAGGAATGTTTTCCTTGTTATGTGTGGATTGTAATAGTTGTGATATGAAGTTGTGAAAGTTGTGATGCGAAGGTATGCATGAAGTGAAGTAAAGAGCTAATTCAGTGATGAAGGAAGACTTGCGAAGTACATAGATCTGGATTTGTGATCTTGTGTAGCAGAGAGTGTGGTTTTGGCATAATGTGAAGGAGGTAACATATTTCATATTATTCTATTGAATAATCCTAAGATCTGTTGGATAGTGAGTTCAGAGATCTTGCCTTGAAGTTGTTTGGGCAGTGTGTCCTCCTGTCTTCCATAACTCTTAATAGGGTTAGAATCTTTTAACAGGGATTCAAAATCTCCTAATAGAGATTCATATCTACTGAATGTATTTCATAAGACTCCTAACAAAGTCAATCCTCTAACAAGGAACTTTCATATTAGTGCATCATTTTGTGGGCATCATTCCCACCGTGGTTTACTCTTTGATCAAGAGGTTCCCTAGTTAACATATCTTGTGTTATTGTGTCATTGTGTATGATTATCTTTCTATGGTTGGTTACTGCACTAATTATATGGTTTAAAGCTGTTGAAGTTGATATTGAAGATAATGTTGAGAAATGGTTTAATTATCAGATAATTGATTCACGCCCCCCCCCCCCCTCCCCACCCCCCTCAGTTATCTTGGTGGTCTTTACTTTCTAACAATCTTTTGCTCTTGGAAGAGGAGGGTAGTTATAGGATTTGGGAAGGGCTTGAGTTAGGAGGATGAGTCAAGGTTAGAGGTTTGGTTAGGGGTTGAGTCAAGGGGATATGGATTGACTTTCAAAGGTTGAATGGCTCAAAGGTCAAATTTAGTATTTTCTAGAAGAGTCGAGAGATTCTAGAGAATATCTAAGATTTTAGGATGTAAATAAATGTTCAATTTATTTAAAGGGATTGGTTGAGGACTTTATTTGTCAAATGAATTTAATAAATAGGAGGGATTATCATGGTCAAGGCTGCTCACACATGTGTGAGAAACACTAGGGAAGTGTGCAAGAGAGACCAAAGGGTAAGAGGATACATGGGCTTCATTAATGGCTTGTAAGAGTCATTAATGAGGATGTAAGAAGCATTTATGAGGGGTTTTGACCCTAAGTCAAAGGTTGAGGGTTTAGGCTTAAGAAATGTAGGAATCCATTTTTAATTAAGATTAAAGTGAGATTAGGAAATTCTAGAAGAGGTTAGGGGTTTCTAGGATATTTCCAAGGTTTTAGGATTTAAATAAATATTTTATTTATTTAAAGAATTTTTTATCAATTTATCAATTAATAATTAATAAATAGGGAAATAATGTTTAAATGAGATTTAAACATTTTTGGAAGAGATTCTTTATTTAAAGATGTTTAATTAAAATATTAGGATTTAATGGCATAAAAATAAATAAATAAATTAATTAATTAATGATGAAGTCATCAAGGGTTTAGACTAAAAAAGGTAGGAATGACCTTTTAATCAGGATTAGAGTGAGATTAGGAAATTCTAGAAGAGGTTAGGGATTTCTCGAAGATTTCCAAGCTTTTTAGGATTTAAATAAATATTTTATTTATTTAAAGGGATTTTAGACAATTTATTAAATAATTAATAAATTTTAGAGGGAATGATGTTTAAATAAGATTTAAACATTTTTGGAAGGGATTTCTTAATTAAATATTTTTAATTAAGATAAAGGGATTTAATGGCATAAAAATAAATTAATTAATTAATTAATTAATAATGATGTCATCGGGAGTTTTCAGAAAATAAAAATACTTTTATTTTCTAGTGGATTTTTAGGTGTCTACCTAAGAGAGTTACTGACTAACTTTAAAGTCAGTGCATAGGGAGAAGAATTGTCTGGATGGATGAAACATATTCATGATCAAGTTTGAGATACATTGAGTCAGAATATTGCAAAGTATCAAGAACAAGCATACAAGAAGAGAAGACATGTTACTTTGAAAGTAGGAGATCAAATATGGGCATACCTGAACAAGACAAGGCTACCTAGGGGACACACCAAATTGCAGATGAGGAAGATCGGTCCCTATTAAATACTTCATAAATTTGGGGATAATGCTTATGAAATTTCTTTACCCCATACTATTTCTATTTCTCCTATCTTTAGCATTTGTTATCTCACTCCTTTTAAGGGTGATCCAGGATCTAATGACACTTTGCAAGATAATGAAGGCCAACAGGAAGAATGGATAAAGGACTTTGTTAGGAATGAATGCTAAATGTTTGGTAGCCATTCTGTAGTAGTTGTTGTTGCGTTCATGACTATGATTCTCATTGATGTCAACACAATGATTTACTGAAGACTTGCAGAGAAGCAGACAGATTTTGGATTAGCGCACGTGGGTTATTATAGTTGGAGCTATACAACATTGAGGATATAATCTTTGATATGTTATATGTCTATGGTTAAGAGTGAAGATAAAAATTCATTTATTCATGGAAGTTATGATCATTTTGGTAGAAGCAGTATTCAGGCAGTGTTCCTGAGTAGCGGTTTGTGGAAATCGGATCATATCTCCTAATCAGGATGAAATCTAGTTTTGTGCAGTTAAAGGGAAGTTGAAGACACATTGATAGTGACGTGGATGATAGCACAAAATTCCAGGCCTCACAAGTGAAAATTTATTGTATTTGGAAGCTAACAATTTTTTGTAATTTCGGTGTAGCATGTGGAAACTTTTATTTTGTAATTGTATGCCAACTCATTTGTAATAATTTGAGTGTGGTATAAAGGAAGGAATGTATTTCCATGTTGGAGAGTAGTAGCATGTAATTGTGATATGGTTGGAGTGATATGATGTATGCAGGAAGTGAAGAAAAGAGCTAATTATTAAAAGCGAATTTGTGAAGGAAGACATGTGAAGTACAAAGATCTGAAATTGAGATTTGATGTAATAGTGAGTGTAGTTTGGCATAGTCAGAGAAGAGGCAAAATATTATTCTATTGAGTAAAGCAAAGATTATTTGGACAGTGTGTTCAGTGATCTTACCCTGAAGCTATTTGGGCAGTGGGTCCTTCTATCTTCCATAACTCTTAATAGGGTTAGAATATTTTAACGGGGATTCAAAATCTCCTAACAAGGATTCATATGTACTAAATGTATATCATAAGACTCCTAACAGAGTCCATCCTTTCACAAGGAATATTCATATTAGTGCATCTTTTTGTGGGCATCATTCCCACCGAGGTTTACTCTTTGATCAAGAGGTTCCCTAGTCAACATATCTTGTGTCATTGTGTATGAATATCTTTCTATGGTTGGTAATTATATTGCTTATATGGTTTAATGCTATTGAAGATGATAAAAGTTATAATTGGTTGATAACTAATTTTTTAGCACCTAGAAAAATTTTCATAGCTCTAGCCCTTTTCCCCTGGTCTCTGCAGTTATTTTTGGGTCTCTGCCTTTAGCCCTAGTTCAAATTTTTGAAAATGTAGTCGTTGCATACAAAACCCTTTGTCTTTACCTTGGCCTTGTTATATTTTCATGTTACTTTTTGTAGGTCACTTATTATCCTAATCTGCATGTGCTAATTTAAGTCCTTTAAGCTATTCAGTGGTTAGGTTTTCATGTTCGGTGGGGTCCCTTTTAATTTTTCCTAAGTTTCTACCCCTGATGATTTAATATTTTCCTATAGTCCCTTGGGCCTGATATTTTCCTTAAAGCCTAAGTCTCAGCATTTAATTTTTCCTATCTTTTGGCTTTAATGTTTTCTGGGCCTAGTTTTCTGATAGCATTTCCATCCGATGGTCAGCATAAGTTCTCATAGACTTTGTCAGAAGCTTGAGATCTTATGCTGATCATTGATTTTTCCTGATGACGTAGCCTTTTCTTTTCGAGTGGGTCCACTACCAAGTAAGCTGATTTGGCAGTATCTCATTGGTCCATGGGAGTATGAGGTGCAGTGTTGTTAGTGGGACTGGTCTTCTTAGCGTTCAGGCAGATTAAGGTTCAGTCTGATCTTGTGGCTTTCCTTATACTGTTGATATAACTTGCTCAATTTTTAATGTAGTGGTATAGCAACAACCATTGATTCTCTTTAAGACAAAGCTGGTGGGTCTGTTGACATGTTTGCATAGTTGGCAACTTTTTATTGGTCTATGTATTAACACATTGGTAGCTGTCAGTGGGACCTAGTTTTTGGATGTGTCAGAGGGTCCCGATCCTGTTAGTGAATCGATGAATGATGTATGATCTTATGGGTTTTGTCAGGGGCTTAAGATCTTGCGACGACCATTGATTTTGTTTCTTGTCAGAGGGTTTCCAGGGTAGGGAGAAGATTCTTCATCCAATGGTGGGCATGTAATCTGATAGAATCTTGGAAGCCTATGCAAACTCCAAATGACCGTTGATATTCTAGGCGAAGGCCTAGTGGTTCTGATAAGTGTTTTGGCGGTCTAAGAAATTTATAAAGGCTTCATTCATTCACATGAAATAGCGGTGGTTCTCTAAATGTTTTAGTAGTTCAGCAAAAATGCGTTCATGAAATCGCTAAACATTCTGGCAGATAGATAAAGTGTTTCGCAAACTGGCGGTGACCTTTTATCGCTAGTTTATTAAAGTTGGGACCAAGGTTAGAATTTTCTTTGGGTCACCAAGTTGTGGAGTTAAGTGATGGGTTAGGTTTTCTTTTTGGAAACAAAGAAATGCCTTGTTGTAGTTCGCTAAAGGTAAACCCAAGGTAGCAGTTGAGTTAAAGACTTAAAGACCGCAAAAAAGAGAGATCAGACGGTCATGACTTAAATTTGATGGAGATTCAAATTTTGACCACCAATTTGCTGCTGGCACCTAGGGTAGCCGTTTGATTTCAAATTTGAATTTTTAGAGGTTTTCCTATGACTAGAAGGACTAAAATTCAATACAAAAGTGACTGGTGCCGGTGGGAAATGATCTATTTGCCATTGCAGTGTGGTCCTGGGTGTGCCATGTTCATTTGTAGGGTCTGTACCATGTGGTTTTGTGCTCGAGGTGTGTTGTAGGTGGCCACAAAGGGTTGGCAATTTCAAATTTTCATGATTTGCAGTACTTTCCTAGAGATTTATCATGAGCGCAGATCTTCTTCAGGCATGACCGACTGGTTTTCTTCCCCTGTAATAAATTTGTAGCCATTTTCAGTTGGTCCAGTGTGAGAAACCCTAACCCTTACCCTAACTATCTAAAGCTTGTTGCATCCTAACCTGTTTAGGATTCCAAGGTAACTAGTGGTATTTATGGTTGAAGTTTTGATTTTGTAAGGGCTCCTTCTTCTGCAATTGTGTGGAAAACTAGTTCCATGAAGGGTCCTTTTCCTGTAGATTTTCTCTACTTCTTTGCATATAGGGTGTTCTTCCTTCCCTTGTTGGTTTAGGGAATATAATACATGTTGTAATTGATTTGTCTTATGTATGAGGATTCAATATATTCTAACTGTTACTAAGCTATCTCCATTTGAATTCTAAATTCATTAATCATACATCAAGGGTGTTTGATTTTTCTATTTGTATTGCCTATGTGTTTGCAAGTGGAGTTGTCTTCACAGAGATAACTGGTTTAGGATTAGTTTTCATGTATGTATGAGTTGAGGTATCAAATATATGTCATGCTTGTCTTCCAGTGGATGCTGGTTAATGTATTATCTATTTATAGGTCTCTTCTAAGGGGAGGGTTAAAATCCTTTGAATGGGTAATAACATACTTGGATACACAAGTGGGTTGTTAAAGTGAGGTTTGGTCATGGTGTGTTATCTATGTTATGCATCAACACATTGAGTACATTGTCTTCTTGTTTCATAGTTGTCTATTGCAATAGGGTATTTGACTCTGTGGCCCATTGGACAAGGCACTGGTTTATCAGGGACTTAGGACATCTCAGGGGTCCTTCAACCCATCTTCAAATCATTTACTTTTAGTTCCACCCTTTCCCTTTCATGTTGTTAGTATAGGTCTCTAGTCTTCAGACTCATTCTATGCAAGTAGGGCTATTGCATGGGATCTTGGTTTCATTGAGGTACATGATACCTATAGGTGTTTGAGGACTATTCCATAGTAAGCTATCTATAGGCCTATCATTTATCATGAGGTGTCTTGAGTGTGCAGATAAGGCAATACCCACTTGATTGATGTGGAGCTCAAAGAAGAAGGAGGATGTTCTCTATCCTCATCAATTGGTTCTGTTTTCTTGTCAAACTTGAGTGTCTAATTTGAGGATCAAGCCCACCTTTTGATTCAAGTTTGGTCCTACAAGGAAAAGTTCACCAATAAATTGGCAACTCTGCTGTGGAAGAAGTAAAAGACAACAAGCTTCCTTGCTTGGCTTGATCATCCCAGAGTCTGGTTAATATCAAAGAGTCAAATGGAAAAAAAGCATTTGCAAAATCTTCTCACTAAGTATTGAGTGGTGACTTTGAGTCTCTGTTTGGTTAGTATATGTGACAAGGTGTGATATATTTGCAATCCTGACAAGCAGTTATCCTGTGAGTTTGTTTTGTGATTGTGGGTTTTGGAGAAGGTTCAGAGTTGGGAAGGGTTCTCAACTGATTCAGATTTGTCCTTTGCAAAGAGGTGGTGGCTCTACCAAAGTTTGAAAGATGATTGGGAGGAGACTTCAGATCAATGTTTTGCAGCATTCACAACATCCCTATGTAATCCTATTTTATAAAGAAAAAATAGTCCCTAATTAGGTGAGCAGGTCACTATTGAAAAGGGAAAATTAATTGTGAGGTTTAATGAAGTCAAATGGTTGCATGAGTTTGGATAAAGTATTGTCATGAGAGCAAGTTGTGTTGTTTTGTCAGTACTTTAAAATGGAGTTTCCAGCCTTGATGAGTCAAGATGGTGTTTCTAGGTCTGAAGGTTCTCTATCAGATTTTAGAAACATTAATAGAGAAAGAGATATTTATTTGATGAGTCAAAAAATCTGGTAGACTTGCATAAAGATTTTAAGATATACAATAGGAGAAAGAAAAGACGAGTCATCCCATTCTTACTATAAGAAATTTCTTATAGCTTGTGATGAACTTCTTGTGGGTATTGAGCTTCAAGATTTCCAATATGCTAAAATGTTTTTAGAACTTGGTATGCCTGAGTTAGTTAGTTGGTCTACATCTTTTAGGAATGAAGCACTAGAAAATGTTAAAGGATGGATGGCTTCATTTGTGGAGGATGAGTCTTGTGGTGTTGATGTTGATAATGGAACTTATGGTTATCAAGAAGTAGAAGATGAGTCTATAGTTGATAGTAATTCCTACTGTGACTACTTTGCACAAGATATTGTGACACAAGAAATTTTAGCTCCTATCTCAGATGAAGATGATGTTTGCAGCATTTGTAGTGAGACCAATGAGATAAAATGTGAAGTTCAATGCTTACTAAGTAGTGAACAAATTTCAAAGCTCTTGGATGCAGAATTTCAAAGGTGCACTCCCAAATATGTTTCCAAAATTCCATGCCTAGTAGATATTATTTTTGATGAGGATGTTACAAGTGATGGCATGATGTGTGAAACATTTGTTGTGGTCCTTTCTCCCATTTTTGATATGCAAGGGGATGGTACACATCATTGTAGTGAATTTGATAATGTAATGTTTGATGAGTATGATGATATGTGTACTAGTGTGGATTTAGTTTTTCAGGAGCCTAATGTTAGTGGTTCTTGTTTATATTTTGACACTGGAGATTATGGTAAATCTGAAGGGGTTTTCTCAGATTTTCAAATGACTAATGAGTCATTAACTGACAGTGCTTGTTTCTTTCTAGAGGATGTTGATGTAATTTTTGATCAGTAGGATGTTCCCAACTTCATGCAATCAAATTTTTGTTCTGAGAGGTCCTACCGTAGTTTGCAAAGTGAAGAGATAGAACTGGTTTCTTCCTTCTTGCAAACTAATGAGCAGTATGTTGATGTTTCCAGCCCTAGGATTGAGTTGGAATGTTTTCTTTTTTAGCATAGTAGTGTGAATGAAGGTTGTGATGTTTCAATGTCACAAAATGATCAGTATTCATGGCAGTTTGGTGACTTTTTCTTGCCAGATGGTGGTGAATATGGTGATCAAAGTTTCCATGGTATGATGGAATTGGATCAGAATGTTCTTGACAGGCTGGATGAAAAATGTAATTTCAGTTGTCCTCTATTGAATGGAAATGAGAATTATTTGTTTGATAGAGGAAAGAATTGATCAGAAGTTTTGGGGCGTTGGGCCTTTTTGTAAATATTGTAAATCTTTGTATATTCTTTCCCTTTCCTATTGTGTTTGCTTCTCTTCCTATTTCTCTAGTTTGGTTGCCAATTTTTGAGGTCCCTATTTTTGTTTTTTGGTGGTCTGCTCTCCTAGAGATCTGGATTCTTGCATGGAAACAAGTCACCCATCATCGCCAACTAGAGCCACTGTTAGCACCTAGAAAAATTTTCATGGCTCTAGCCCTTTTCCCTTGGTTTCTGCAGTTATTTTTGGGTCTCTACAAATTTTTGAAAATGTAGCCGTTGCATACAAAACCCTTTGTCTTTACCTTGGCCTTGTTAGATTTTCATGTTACTTTTCATGGGTCACTTATTATATCCTAATCTGCATGTGCTAATTTAAGTCCTTTAAGCTATTTGGCGGTTAGCTTTTCATGTCCGGTGGGGTCCCTTTTAATTTTTCCTAAGTTTCTACCCCCGGTGATTTAATATTTTCCTATAGTCCCCTGCGCCTGATATTTTCCTTAAAGCCTAAGTCTTAGCGTTTAATTTTTCCTATGTTTTGACTTTAATGTTTTCTAGCCCCAATTTTCTGACAGCATTTCCATCCGACGGTCAACATAAGTTCTCATAGACTTTGTCAGAAGGTTGAGATCTTACGCTGATCATTGATTTTTCTTGATGATGTAGCCTTTCTTTTCGAGTGGGTCCACTGCCATGTAAGCTGATTTGGCAGTATCTCATTGGTCCATGGGATTATGAGGTGGAGTGTTGTCAGTGGGACCAGTCTTCTCAACGTTCAGGTAGATTAAGGTTCAGTTTGATCTTGTGGCTATCATTATACCATTGATATAACTTGCTTGATTTTTAATGCAGTGGTATAGAGATAGCCATTGATTCTCTTTAAGACAAGGCAGGTGGGTCCATTGACACGTTTACATAGTTGGTAACTTTTTATTGGTCCATGTATTAACACATTGGTAGCTGTCAGTGGGACTTGGTTTTCAAATGTGTCAGAGGGTCTTGATCCTATTAGTGAATCAATGAATGGCATATGATCTTATGGGTTTTGTCAGAGGCTTAAGATCTTGCGATGTCTGTTGATTTTGTTTCTTGTCAGAGGGTTGTCAGGGTAGGGAGAAGAATCTTCATCCAATGGTGGGTGTGTAAACTGATAGAATCTTGGAAGCTTATGCGAACTTCAGACAGTCGTTGATCTTCCAGGTGAAGGCTTAGTGGTTCTGATAACTATTTTGGCGGTTTGAAAAATTTATAAAGGCTTCACTCATTCATGTGAAATAGCGGTGGTTCTCTAAATGTTTTAGTGGTTCAGTGAACATGCGTTCATGAAATCGCTAAACTTTCTAGCAGATAGATAAAGTGTTTCATGAATTGGCGGTGACCTTTTGTTGCTAGTTCGCTAAATGTGGGACCAAGGTTAGAATTTTCTTTGGGTCGCCAAGTCATGGAGTTAAGTGATGGGTTAAGTTTTCTATCCGCAAACAAAGAAATGCCTTGTCGTAGTTTGCTAAAGGTAAACCCAAGGTGGAAGTTGAGATAAAGACTTAAAGATCACAAAAAAGAGAGATCAGATGATCACAACGTAAAGTTGATGGAGATTCAAATTTTGACCCCCGATTTGCTGCTAGGACCTTGGGTAGCCGTTTGATTTCAAATTTGAATTTACAAAGGGTTTCCTATGACCAAAAGGACTAAAATTCAATGTAGAAGTGACTGGTGCTGGTGGGAGATGATCTGTTTGCCATTGTAGTGTGGTCCAGGGTGTGTCATGTTCATTTGTAGGGTCTGTACCATGCGATTTTATGCTCGAGGTGTGTTGTAGGGGGCCACAAAGGGTTGGAAATTTCAAATTTTCATGATTTGCAATACTTTCCCAGAGATTTATCATGAGTGTAGATCTTCCTCAGGCATGGCCAATTGGTTTTCTTCCCCTATAATAAATTTGTAGCCATTTCCATTTGGTTTGGTGGGTGAAACCCTAACCCTTACCCTAGCTATTCGAAGCTTGTTGCATCCTAACCTATTTAGGATTCCAAGGCAGCTAGTGGTATTTATTTTTGAAGTTTTGATTTTGTAAGGGTTCCTTCTTTTGCAATTGTGTGAAGAACTGGTTCCATGAAGGGTCCTTTTCCTATAGATTTTCTCTACTTCTCTTCATATAGGGTGTTCTTCCTTCCCTTGTTGGTTTAGGGAATATAATACATGTTGTAATTGATTTTTCTTATGTATGAGGATTCAATATATTCTTACTATTACTAAGCTATCTCCATTTAAATTCTAAATTCATTAATCATACATCAAGGGTGTTTGATTTTTCAATTTGCATTGCCTATGTATTTGCAAGTGGAGTTGTCTTCACAAAGATAACTGGTTTAGGATTAGTTTTCATGTATGTATGAGCTAAGGTATCAAAGATATGTCATGCTTGTCTTCTAGTGGATGTTGGTGAATGTATTATCTATTTATAGGTCTCTTCTAAGGGGAGGGTTAAAATCCTTTGAATGGGTAATAACATACTTGGATACACAAGTGGGTTGTTAAAGTGAGGTTTGGTCATGGTGTGTGATTGATGTTAGGCATCAACACATTGAGTACATTATCTTCTTGTTTCATAGCTATCTATTGCAATAGGGTATTTGACTTTGTTGTCCACTGGACAAGGCACTGGTCTATCAGGGAGTTAGGACATCTCAGGGGTCCTTCAACCCATCTTCAAATCATTTACTTTTAGTTCCACCCTTTCCCTTTCATGTTGTTAGTATAGGTCTCTAGTCTTTAGACGCATTCTATGCAAGTAGGGCTATTGCATGAGATCTTAGTTTCATTGAGGTACATGATTCCTATAGGGGTTTGAAGACTATTCCACAGTAATCTATCTATAGGCCTATCATTTATCATGAGGTGTCTTGAGTGTGTAGATAGGAAATACCTTCCTGAGTGATGTGGAGCTCAAAGAAGAAGGAGGATGTTCTTTATCCTCATCAATTGGTTCTGTTTTCTTGTCAAACTTGAGTGCCTAATTTGAGGATCAAGCCCACCTTTAGATTCAAGTTTGGTCCTGCAAGGAAAATTTCATCAACATAATTCAACCCCCCCCTCTCAGTTATCTTGGTGGACTTTACTTTCTAACAATTGGTATTAGACCGACAAGTCCTTGAAAAAGAAGTTTAATAGCTTAAGGAGATCCATGTGAAATTTCAAGAAAGAAAGCGCTAAGTTTGATGGAGTAAATTTTGACAGCTCAAAAGAAAAGATGAAGACACACCTATTATGTTTAGAACTAGGTTATTGGTTGATTATAAAGAATTATAAGACTATCATTGAAGAAGACAATCTTGAAATATGTACTACTGATTAGAGAGATCTATTCATGTGTAACATACTTGCAAGAGAAGCACTTTTGACAACACTTCTAGAGAATGAATACAGTCAGGTAAAATGTTTGAAAAAGTCTCATGAAATTTGGAAAGCTTTGCACTCTACTTTTGAAGGTGATGAACATGCAAAAAGAGTTAGATTGCATAATTGGATATGTGCATTTGAAGATATAAGAATGTTGGAAGATGAATCTATTAGAAGTTATATTGGTAGAATGTCAGAAATTATTACAGGTATAAAATCTTGTGGAGGAATAAAGATAGAGAATGAAGTGATATGGAAAATTTTGAGGACATTGACTCCTGTATTTAAGCAGACAACATAGATGATTGAACATGTGATACATTGTACAACAAAATTTACAAGAGAGGCTCTTCTTGGAAGATTGGAACTAATAGAAATGAACCTGAGATTATCAAGAGACTTACCTAGAATGGAGATAGCATTCAGTGCTCTTAGTGTTCACCCTACATTATAAAGAAGCATTAGTGTGAGCAGAGATTATGCTGGCAGAAATAGATCTAGAAATGAAGAAGACAAGAAGATTGAAAAAGGTATTTCCTTGCTTGTGAAAAGAGAACCAGACAGTAAGAAAATATTTAAATGTTGGACTTGTCAAGAATATGGTCATTTTGCATCTAAATATCCTAAGAGAGTTAAAAAGTACAGAAGCAATTTCAAACCTAGAAGATCTAAGGCATGTTATTATGCTAATGATGAAGATCTTGAAGCTAGTATAGAAAGAACTTTAAGTGAAAGTGATACTGAGAATAATGATGACATAGGATTTGTAGCAATTAAAGAAGAGAATCTTGAAACTGATGTTAAGGAAGAAAAATCCTTAGTTTCTCAAGTTGAAAAGAAATTTGATTGGATTATAGAAAGTGTTTGTTCACATCATATGACTGGAAACATGAAAAAGTTCATAAAGTTGAATGAATATGATGGAGGAGTTGTTAGAGTTGGAAACAATGCACCTTGTTTGATTAAAGGTATAGGATCTATTACTCTTGATGGAAAGACTAATAATGATGATGTTTATTTTGTGGATGGATTGAAACATAATCTTTTGAGTGTTGGACAGTTAGTTGATAAGGGATATCAAGTTTGGTTTACTGAGAAAACTTGTGTGATAAAGGATAAAGATGGAAATCTGATTGGAACTGGATCTAGAACTAGAGGTAATATATTTTAGTTGAATCCTACTGAGATGACATGTTTGATTACTAAGATTGATGATAGTTGGTTATGGCATAGAAGGTTTTGTCATATAAACTTTGATAACATTGTGAAAGTAAGCACTACACTTACAATAAGAGATTTACCTAAAATTATGAAGCCTACTAACATGATTTGCAAAGAATCTATAATGGCTAAATAGAAGAGAAGTTTTTTTCCTAGTAAGAATTTTATATCTACAGAGAATCTGGAGATTGTTCATATAGATTTGAGTGGTCCTACCAGGAATAGAGGATTCTATTGAGAAAGGTATTTTATGATTCTTGTTGATGATTTTACAAGAATGATGTGGATTACATTTCTTAAAGAAAAATCTAAAGCATTTGATAAGTTTAAGATTGTTAAGAATAAAGTTGAGAATGAATCTGGAATGAAGATTAAATGTCTGAGATCTGATAGAGGTGGAGAATTTACTTCTAGAGAGTTTAACAAATTTTGTGAAGAAAATGGCATTAAAAGACAGTATTCAGCTCCTAGAACACTTGAACAAAATGGCATTGCAGAGAGAAGGAACAGATTAGTGACTGAAGCAACAAGAGCTATGTTGTTTGAGAATGATTTGGTGAAGATATTCTGGAGAGAAGTAATGAACACAGTAGTGTATACAATGAACATAGTACAAATCAGAGCAGACACAGACAAGACACCTTATGAATTGTGGTTTGGACATGCACCCTCAGTTAAGCATTTTAGAATTTTTGGAAGCAAATGTTATATAAAGAGTGATGATGATATTGGAAAGTTTGATCCTAGAAGTGATGAAGATATATTTCTTGGATATTCTTTTGAAAAAAAAAGCATATAGATGTTTCAATCAAAGAACTAAGACTATTTCTGAAAGCGCAAATGTTAAAGTTGATGAAAAGTTCAAAATTCAGGAAAGAATGCTTGATTATGAATCTGATGAAGAAGCTCATCCTAAACCTAGCACTAGATCTACTGAATTTTTTTATGAAACTAACAGTGATTTGTTGAATGAAATCCATAGTGAAGTTATTGAAGAACTTACATTTGAAGAGAGATCTAAGACAGTGACACCTAGCAAGATTTTGTTAAGAAATCATCCTTTTGAACAGATTATTGGGAGCATCAAAAGAGTTGTTCTAACTCAAAATAAGACACAAGAATAGTTATGTTTGATTTCTCAAATTGAACCTAAGACTACTAGTGAAGCTTGTGAAGATGAAAGTTGGACTAATGCTATGAAAGAATAACTAGATCAGATTGAAAAGAAAAAGACATGGGAATTGATCCCTAGACCTAAAGATAAGAATGTTATTGGAACTAAATGGGTATTTAGAAACAAGATGAATGAAAAAGGAGAAGTAGTAAGAAACAAAGCAAGATTGGTATGTAAGGGTTACTCACATCAAGAAGGAATTGATTATGAAGAAACCTTTGCACCTATTGGAAGAATTGAAGTAGTAAGAATGTTTTTGGCTTATGCAACTTACAAGAAATTCAAAGTATATTAGATGGATGTGAAGTCAGCATTTCTAAATGGAGAATTGGAAGAAGAAGTCTACATTGAGTAGCCTGAAGGTTTTACTTTGACTCAAGAAGGAGACATGGTATGTAAATTGAAGAAAGCTTTATATGGACTTAAACAAGCACCTAGAACTTGGTATGCAAGACTAGATAAGTATTTGTTGAAATTGGGATTTACAAAAGGAACAGCTGATAGCAATCTGTACACAAAAGAAATTGAAAATGGTTTGTTAGTTATAGTTATTTTTGTTGATGACATTATCTTTAGAGGAGAAGATGAAGCTAGTGACAAATTTGCTGATGAACTGAAGACTGAATTTGAAATGAGTATGATTGGTGAAATGAAATGCTTTTTGGGATTATAGATAACACAAAATAGTGATGGTATATTTGTGAGTCATAAAAAGTACCTGAATGACTTATTGAAAAGATTTGGAAACTAGTTGGAACACCTATGGTGACTAGACATAAGTTATCTAGCACAAATGAGACACCTACAGTGGAACATAAGAAATATAGATCTATGATTGGAGGATTATAGTATTTGACTCATACAAGACTTGATATAGCACATTTAGTTGGAATGGTAGCAAGATTTCAAGTTGAACCTAGAGAATCACATTACAGCAGTAAAGAGGATACTAAGATATTTAAGAGGCACAATGGACTATGGACTATGGTATGAAAAATTTGATGATTTTACCCTATGTGCATATACAGATGCTGATTGGGGAGGTAGTGTTAATGATAAGAAAAGCACCAGTGGTGGACCATTTTTCCTTGGAGGAAGATTGGTTTCTTGGCTAAGCAAGAAGTAGAATTGGATCTCACAAAGCATAGTAGAAGTAGAATATGTAGCAGCAGCAAACAATTGTAAGTAGATAATTTGGATGAAGAAAATGTTGAAGGATATTGGAATAATATTTGTTGAGCCTATTGTCATACATCGTGACAATACCAGTATAGTTAGTATGTCTAAGAATCCTGTATTACATTCTAAGACAAAGCATATAGATATTAAGTATCATGTTGTAAGAGACAAAGTTGATGAGAAAGAAGTCAGACTTGAGTACATAAGTACAAAGGAGCAGATAGTAGATATATTCACAAAGTGTTTGCCTAAGGATACATTTGAGTATTTGAGAGGTATGCTTGGGGTTATGCCCTAGCCTACTTATGAGAAGTGATGTAGTTGGTTTCATCCGTCTAGTGGTATATGAGCCGTATCTTTCTTCTGGACTGGATGTTGGTACTTCCTCTATGGGGGAGTATGTGTATCTGAGCTGAGTCATGAGGACTCTAGTAAATGTATTTTCTGAAAAGTGTCTTTTGACATTGAGTTGTCTTTGACATAGTGATGAAATTTCTTTCATTGATGTCAATGGGGGAGAATTATACATGAAAAAAAATATAGAACATCTGCTGGAGAGAACTGAATATGATAACGAAGCAAGATTTGATTGATGAAGAGGATATGAAGAAGTAGTGTTGTAGTGTTGGATTTTTGGAACATTGGATATTTTTCATCTATGTTGCCATTAATGCCAATGGGGGAGATTGTTAGGAATGTATGCTAAATGTTTGGAAGCCTTTCTATAGTAGTTTTTGTTCCATTCATGACTATGATTGTTGTTGATGTCAACACAATGATTTACCGAAGACTTGCAGAGAAGTAGATAGAGTTTGGATTAGCGCACATGGGTTATTATAGTTGGATCTATGTGATGTTGAGGATATAATCTTTGATATTTTATATGTCTATGGTTAAGAGCATAGATAGCAATTCATTTATTCATGGAAGTTATGATCATTTTGGTAGAAGTAGTATTCAGGCAGTGTTCCTGAGTAGTGGTTTGTGGAAATCGGATGATATCTCCTAATTGGGATGGAATCTAGTTTTGTGTAGTTAAAGGGAAGTTTAAGACACATTGATAGTGATGTGGATGATAGTGTAGACTTTGAGGTCACGCGAGTGAAGATTCATTGTATTTGGAAGCTGACAGTTTTGTGTAATTTTGGTGTAGCGTGTGGAAACTTTTATTTGGTAATTGTATGCCGACTCATTTGTAATAATTTGAGTGTGGTATAAAGGAAGGAATGTATTTCCATGTTGGAGAGTAGTAGCATGTAATTGTGATGTAATTGTGATATGGTTGGAGTGATATACTGTATGCATGAAGTGAGGAAAAGAGCTAAGTATGAAAGCAAATTTGTGAAGGAAGACATGAAAAGTACAAAGATTTGAAATTGAGATCTGATGTAATAGTGAGTGTGGTTTGGCATAGTTACAGAAGAGGTAAAATATTATTCTATTGAGTAATGCAAAGATTATTTGGACAGTGTGTTCAATGATCCTACCCTGAAGCTATTTGGGTAGTGGGTCCTTTTGTCTTCCATAACTCTTAATAGGGTTAGAATCTTTTAACTGGGATTCATATGTACTAAATGTATTTCTTAAGACTCCTAATAGAGTCCATCATTTCACAAGGAATATTCATATTAGTACATATTTTTGTGGGCATCATTCCCACCAGGGTTTACTCTTTGATCAAGAGGTTCCCTAGTCAACATATCTTGTGTCATTGTGTTATTGTGTATGAATATCTTTCTATGGTTGGTATTTATATTGCTTATATGGTTTAAGGATGTTGAAGATGATAAAAGTTATAATTGGATAATAACTAATTCACCCCACCCTCTTAGTTATCTTGGTCAAATTTACTTTCTAATAGACTTGCCCCCAAGCCAACCATTACAGTTGGAAAATATTCTAGACTCTAAAGTTGTCAAATAAATTAGGAAGAAGACATACAAAGACTTCTTGGTTAAATGGAAGGGGTTACTAGACATTGATGCTACATGGATGAGTGAAGAGTGAATCAAAAAGCATGGAACTTTGGTTTACAAACTACTCTCAAGTGGGACTTTAGTTTTTAAAACATGTGAGTATTGTCCAAGAGCACCCAAGGAGCACTCCCCACTCTTCACAACTTTTAGAATTATAATAAGCCAACTTGTAAGACCTAGTCACCCTTGGTGTGGTTATAAACCATGGGTTTTTCTACTATGTTCCAAAGGCACATTTAGGTTGTTAAGTTTCCTAGGTGTCTTTTTAAGTTGTTTAAATAACAAGGCTTAGGCCTATAGGCTCATTAGGAGCAAGATGCAACATTTTGTAAAAGTTGCAAAATACAAGAAATATTGTTGGCAACTTCTTTGAAAAGTTACTACTGATGTGTGAAACAACCACCCAATGGCCACAACCTTTGAAAAATGGTTGGATCCATTGAGGAAAGTCTTTATATAGCCCTTTTAGGTGGGTGGAAGATGACGGATGTTGAACAGTAAGAAAACTCTATGTAGTTTTTGCATTCAATCAATAAAAGATCCCTATTTTTCTCTAAATTCTAGATTAGAAACTACACATGTACATATTTGTACAGAAGCAAAGAGGAGAAATTTTATTGATCTAGAACATGCCATGAATTAGGACTCTATTTCTTTTAGTTTGAATCAGATTGAAGATCAGAGTTGAAAGTTGGAGGAATTAAGTTTCCTAGGCTTTCAGGAAACTCTCTCGGACTAGGGTTTTGGTGAAAAATTCCCTAACTTGCATTTCCTTTGTGGGACTACCATGTGAAGTTGGGAATGTAAGTAGAGGAAATGTACTTTAGTTCCTCAAGAGCATAGAAGAAGGGGGATTTATTTGGGAAGTCTATTTGCAGGCTCTAGGCCAAGCATCTCTATGTGCTTGGTTCAGGAAATGAAGAAGTGAAGTGATAGAAGCACTTTGGGGATAGATAAAAGAAATTTGAAGATAGATTGTGGTCTCTTTTGGATTCCCAACACCATAGAAATTAGAATTTAATCATGAAAAACCAACTAGTAAAGTTTTCCTTCATCAACTAAGTCAATTAGCCCTATTAGGACTAGTAGACTAGGATTTGTTAAGTGTTGATCTTTTTGTTGAAGATCTTAGGATATGGAGGGTTGTTACAGGTCTAAAAATGGTGTCTAAATATAATTTTTTCCATATACTTCTTGCAATAATCTCGAAGTAGAATCCTAGAACCTCGCTTGGAAGGCTATAAGCCCAACAAGGTCTAAACTCTTCAACCTATTATTCAAAACCTATAGTGTGTGAGGAAACCAATCCCATAGTAGACATTTTATTTGCGTATGGAACCTTTCCATCACCTTACCAAATTTACAGGTTCCTATTTGGAAGAAAAGTTAGTAAGGCACTTTGTGGTAAGTATTATCGAGCATAAGAAAATTACTTGTTAAAGTTATAGAGCCCACTCGGTTAACATAGGCATCAAGCATCAATTGATTATCAACCAAGCACCAGTAGAGTCTGAGGGATTACAAGCTAGTTGAATAAACTGGGTCCTCTAGAGAGGATAGTGGAAGTATGTTTGTTTTAGGATCTTCTAATGGTGTAGAGTACTCTCCTATACCTACTTTTGGGTTCAGAGTAACACTGAAGGTCTCACCATTTTCCTAGCTGCCTAGATAGGGGAGACCTTTGTGTCATCCTCTTCTTTGTTGATCTTTCCCTTAGTATTATTAAGAGGATCCAAAAACCATTTAATGATTTCATTTTGTAATTTCTAGGAAATACATAATTCATTGATCTTAGCAAGTTAACATCTACACATATGAGGAAAATAGTGGGAGAATTAGGAAAATGAGATAAGACATTCAAATTAGAGGAAAAATTCTAAATAGGAGAATGAGTCAAGGAACCCCAAGTAGGGGATAAATTCTTAGCGATGGACCCATACTTATGGGGAAGATATCTTCAAAGGAGATCATTCAAAATGAGTAGACTATCTATAAGAGAAATCATTTAAAATATCTTTTTAGGGTTTAGTGAATTTAACTTCTTTTCCTTTTTGATATTCAACAAAGGTGTCAAGATTCTCTACCTTGGTAGTGTATAGAGGGTTAACATTGGAGGGCATACATTTTTAGTAGGAATAGGTACTAATCATGGATGAAGAATAGGTTCTCATTTTATCCAATGTAGGGGACTTAATTCAGATCCACAACCAAATAAAGATTAGTGATATAGGGTAGAGAATTTAAATTTAGGGGGAGGCTTAAATTGTAGTTATAGAGTATGAAAACCAAACCATGGTAAAAGAATAACCCATTAGGATTAGATTAAGTAACCAAAAACTACTAACATAGGGAAAAGTGAATACAAAAAGAAAAATTAATCTTGATACCATATCCAAAATGGTTCAGGATTTGGAAGATTTGTGAATAGAACCTTTTAAATCTATTGTCCAAAGTGATGTACTACATTAGGGCCTTCACCACTTTCATCAGGAATTTCTTGATTTCCTCCATATAGTTTTCTTGTAGATTCTTTGGAAAATAAACTTATCCCATCAAGATATTGGTATTTTCTAAGATAAGATAAAATCCTTTGAAATAAACCCTTACATCATCATAGGAGCAAGAAAAATTGACAAAAAGAGAAGGGGAATGACTAATCATGACCTCTCAATAGGAAAAAAGGTGTCTATTAAAAAATTGGCTAGAAATGTTCTTTAGGAACTCATAGTTTTTCTGCTCAGCTTCAACCAAATTGGCACCTATTGTAGGAAAAATCTCAATAGTGAAAGAAACTTTGCTCAAAATAGACGAATTTGGAAATTTGGAAAAAAGGGAATAATAAACTAAAATTCAATGGCCTTTAAAAAAATCATCCTATTTGATAAAAGAAAAGGATTTCACCTCTTAGAATAATGATAGTATAGTGGTAAGAAAAAAAGGGATAACCCTTTATTTAAATGATAAGTAACCTAAAAATAATCAAATATTTGATATTCTATCTCTTATTATTCTTGTACAAACTTCATTTGGGAGGCCTTTCATCAATGTCCGTAAGCAAACAAATTAAAAAACCTTTTAGTTGATAGGTTCCCTTCTTAGAAGGTAAAATATAACCTGTACTAATCCATCTTAGAAATAATACTACAAGGATACAAAATAAGTTCTCTAACTAGAAACATAGGCCTACCTTGCCATTTAATCCATGGTGACTTTGTTCAAGTTCCCTTCTACATTAATTTTATTAAATCATTTTTTGTTTTCTAGAGAAATGCTATGGTACGTAACTGTTAGAGTGATTTTAGAATAGTTGAGAGGGGGGCATGAATAAATTATCCTCTGGTCCATATGTACCATTTAAAATTTTAAACACTTCAACCAACTTAGATCTATTCAACAATCCACTCCGTCTCTATAGAATATAATTAGTAACATAAACTTGCAGTTCACTGTCCAAAAGTAATTAAGTTGTAGAATATAAAACTCTTAATAATATAACACATCAAATAAAATTCACACAAGTATGACTCCATGATTTAATGTAGAAAATTAATTTGGGAAAAACCACCAGTAACATGCTACCAAATTTTCACTTTTCTGAAGTAAGCTCTGTGAGGATCCAACACTGTTAAAGGTTACAATACACACTATTAGATGTGACCCTATTAAAGGATTTAATCATGCTGTTAGGAGTGGCTTTGTCAGAGGACTTAAGAACACCCCATTAGAATGTCACCTTGATTAAAGGATTTACAAATGACTGTTAGGTCAACCTTGATTAAAGGATTTTTGATGAATAGTTACTTTTCTATTAATTGCATATAAAACTTACATATTTACTAAAAGAGGGCAAGGAGACATAAAAATCACCCTGCGAGAGTCCACATGGTAGAAGACAAAAATAGTAACATAAACTAGAGACTATTCATAAAAAAAAAGCATAAAGCCATCAAGCTACAATAGTAGTGCCGTCAGATGGAGGAGGATCTTTATCATCAGAACCGTAAACATCATTGGGATTGCTAGGAGGGTCAAGAATTGACCAACCATCATCTTCAACATTTTTATGTTTCTCCTCTGCCCAAGGAAGAGAATTAGCTAGATCCAGGGGGGGAACTTGGAGGAGGAGGTCGGAGGCCATTTAGAGCTAGGATGAGTAGTGGGAGCATCAAGAGGGGAAGACTAAGCTGGAGCTAGAGACCACCCAGAGGTACAGAAAGGTGGAGAAGCTGAGCGAGCCTACCAACCATCATTTCCACCTCTAGGAGAGTGGTGGTGGGGGGCCTATGACCACAGAGTATGGGAGTAGTGGGCCGAAGAGCTATGCCCACATTGGCAACCCCTAGGTGGGGTACCTTCTACAAAAACTAAATCAGGAGGAACCCAAGAAACTGTGCAAGGAGCATTGCCCCAATAATTGAGAAACTCTTGAAGGTGAGCCACTTCCACAACCACTTCATTAGCTTGCACTTGAATCTACATCATTACATTGTTACACATACAAGCTTTATCATACAGAGCAACATTTGTATCAAGAAAGCTGTGAGAAAAGAGAACAACATTCCTATCTTTCCATAAAGTTAACAAAATCTCCATCTTGAAAGTATGCCAAATATGGTTAAGATTTGAAGGAATCCTTGGCTAATCTCCCAGGATAATCATATGATAGGAGAAAGGCTTGGGCCTGGAGGGTTTGAAAAAATCTTGAATCCACTGCCAATAATGTTGATCTCTCCTATAGAACCAGAATATGTGAAAAAAAGTCTTAGGGTGACCATAAAAGGGACACCAAGGGTCATGAACACCCATATATTTGAGCCTAGGACCCACAAGGAGCCTTTGGAAGAGTAAACACCAAGCAAAGAGAGCCATCTTGGGCTCTATAATGGTAGACCAAATGGTCTGGAAGAGAGAGCTCCAGTGGTACATAGAAGAGTGCAAATGCCATCTTTGGTTGAGAATGTCTACCATGGGAAGATTAGGAGACAACCATTTGTAACCTAACCTTGGCTTGTAGTTGCTGAAAGGAGTGGTAGGATACCATTTCTAATCCTTCCACCAAGGTCAAATAGATTGGACACAAATCTTATGAAGCAAATGATCAGGAATGATAGAAACTAATAGATAAAAAGTTTGACAATTTGGGTGAGCCAGACGGTATTGAACCTGCATAACATTCCAAGAGTGGAGGCTCATAGTGACCTTGGAGAAGAGGTCCTTAGGAGTCCAAATGCCACATTTGAAAAAATGCAGAGCACTGGCCCTTTGAATCTTAGCTAGAGGAATTCCTTGAATGGAAAACAATGGAGACCGCCATAGGTTATGTTGATGGAAAGAAATACCATTGCAAAAGACATCACCATCCCACCAAAGCCAAGGACTAATAGCTTCCTAGGCTTTCCATATGATCTTTATGATGAAAGTGCCCTGGATCTAAACATGCTCCCTCATAATGAGAAGAGTTTGAAGGCCAATTCCTTTCCAAGAAGGCTTGTGGATAGGGTAGCCTAAAAAAACACAATGTCTAATAAGGATTTTTTATGCCTCATCACTAGTGAGAGCATGAATAATCTACTTGGCACAAAGAGTGAGCCCTTGCTTCTGAGAAGAAAGGAGACCAAGGCCACTAGAGTCTTTGGGGAGACAACAATACTCCCAAGCCACTCTATAAAACCCATGACAATTAGCTCCTGAAGCCTAGAGAAATTCTCTAAGAAGGTGTTCTAGCTTGTGGTATGAGGATTTAGAGGGAGCCCAACAAGAAAAATAATAGACATGAGTAGCATCCAGAACCTTAGAAAAAATCTAGAATTTCATCTCAAGAGAAAGGTGTTTAGAGATCTAATACTCAAGCTCTTAGCAATTACAACATTCCATAAGTCCACCCAAAAATCGTGAAAGGAAAAGGGAATGCCAAGGAAGTGGAAAATTTCTCCATGCTGAACCCATTTCCAATCAATCTTAGCAAGCCAAGGAGGGGCTGGCAGGAAAGATTGTCTATAGCAGAGGGTCTTATGCCATTTAATAGAAGACCCAAAGGCCTCACAAAAGTATCCAAGCCTTGTAAGGCATTATAAATATTTTTCTCATCTTTGAGGAGAGTGAGAAAGTAGTCATCAACAAAGTGACCATTAACAAGATGAGCATAAGAGTCATAAAGAGAAATGCCATGAACTAATCAAAAGGAGACAAAATTTGCAAGAAGGTACCCAAATCCTTTAGTAGCAAGCACATATAATGTAGGAGCTAGCAAAAAACCCTAGTGAATAGACCTGAAAAGTCCAAAGGTATCGGATTGGGACCCATTAATAGTAATACATGCAGAGGCATCACCAAAAAGAATTTCCATAGATTATGAAAAATTGGGACCAAAACCAATTGCTTGTAGCATAGGACTAATGAAAGGCCATTCAATGCAATCATAGGGTTTAGAAAAATCAATTTTGAGAAGTAATGTGGCTTGTTTGGATTGATGAGCCCATTCCATTCCTTCCCAGACATCAATAATATTTTCAAGGATATATCTAGAATTAATGAGACCAGTTTGCTGATGGTGGATAATCAGTGGAAGGAGATGTCTGATCTTGAGCACTAAAGCCTTAGCAATAGTCTTGTAGGAGACATTCAACAAGGTGATGGGCCTCCAATTATAGATATCTTTAGGGTTGGTAGCTTTAGGTATGAATTTGATATTCCCTTTATTGATAATAGCACCCAAAATTTTATTATGGTAGGCCTCGAGATAAAATATATGCAGGTCAGGACCTATAGCATCCCACAAATACTTGTAGAATTTATAGGTAAATCCATCACACCCTAGGGACTTGTCATCAGCCATGGAAGAGACAACCTCTTTGAGGTCATTGATAGTGAGAAGTTTTTCGCATAATGCATGTTGCTCGACCACCAAGAAGTTTGGAGTAACAACAATACACACCTTGAGAGCCTCATCCCGAGAAACATAATTTCCCTGAGAAGAAAACACTTTTTCATAGTGTTGAAAAAAATCTTAGAGAATAGCAGGAAGCTCTGAAAGGGTTTCATGACCTTGTTTGATTTTTTGAATGCCAAAGTTGGTATGATAGGCTCTAAGAGCATGAAAACATTCCTTAGAGGCTTTATCACCCACCTCCAATCAGTGGATGTGAGCTTTGATTTGAGCTCCCCAAGAAACATAGTTGTCTATAATTTGTTTCTCATGGTGAAGGTAAGCAAGTTTAAGCTGAAGATCAGCATCAAAGGGATTCAAAGAAAGGGCATCAAAAGTATTGTGAAGAGCTTTGGTATTGGATTCATAGGCACACTTCTTGTAGAAATCCAACTAACAATCATAAATGTAGAGAAATTTGGTAGTATGGGTGATGGCATCATTCCACCACTAGATCCAACCAGTGTGGTTGTCAAGCCGAGGCTCTAAATCCCAGACACAAAGAATGTGATCAATGGTGGAAGCATGCATCAGCATAGACATGTTGAGAAAGAATTGAGTACAAGAAGCCTGTCGAGAAGAAGAATGCAACGTAATGGTAAAAAAGATGGGGTAATCAACTAACAAGGTCACATCTGGAAAAGGAATGACAGGAAAATCTCAATCTTCAAAAAAAGATAAAAAAGATTGAGAAGTTATCATAGCATGATTTAATCTCTTGAATATGTGGTCAAAACTAGCTCTAAAATTAGACCAAGTGTGTCAAACCCCACTATACTGATGGCAGTTAGCATTGGGATAAAAAAGGCCCAATTTATTGCACATATAATACCATGCTTCTCTCTCTCTAGTTGTGCATTGAAAAGGAAAAATTCAGTCCTTGTCAGAGGCCACCTCAACCATATTAAAGTCCTCACACATCACACAAGTTTCTAGAAGCAAATTATCTACCAACCAACACTGATGAAGGGTGCTCCCCTTTATACCACAAACATATAATAGAAATAGAGAAACAACAACAATATGCAAGAACATAAAATTGGCTTCTTATTATCACCACAAATGTGGAATTACAAACTTTTAGAATTACAATATGCAAAGCCACATGGGCATTACCTTACAATATTCTGTAGGACAAGTCTTGAATCATTACCCAAATCTACCCAGAACTGCCCTAGACAACACTATGGGCCTTCTTTATATAGGCAATTTCCACCACCCGAGAAGGTTCTAGAAATTTAGCCCTCAGGGCCGACCAAATTTAGAATTATTTTATTTTACAATTTATTACATCAAAGTTGGCTCAAAATGACTTTTGAAACCCAAATAGAAATTTTGAAGGAAAATTATTTTTTGCCATTTTAGGAGACCCAACTTCCAAAGACCATAAGTCATCGTCAGTTGACCCAGTTGACTACCATAACCCCATTTTGGAAACACCACGAAGCACTCTACAGGCTTGACCGGTGCAAGTGCTTGTCACCCAAATTTTTGACATCATCTGGGGCCTCTAAAGCCTTCAAAACTGAGTTCAAAGTTTCTGTACCCTGCTGTCAATACCGAAAATCTTCAATATCTTCAAAACTAGACCTGATCTAGCCATGAAACTTTACTGGCAGGCTGATACGAATGAGATGAACCTCCACATGTGAAATTAGAACATTCCAAGATCATATGACCAACTTACTAAAAATAGCAAGTTTCCATAAATAGTAGCCCTACACAAGATAGCCTTTATTGAATTCAAAAATAGAAATATTTTTGGGTGATGCAAGATTGCTCTTACACCCAGGATGCTCTTGCATCAGACACCTGGGGTAATTTGAGAAGTGACCCTATCATGACTCAGTTGTGCAGAGGAAAACTAAGATGGTTAACCTCCTTCTTTGTCAACCATGATGAATCTTCAATAGGTCATCCTTTCCACTTGACCAGATATTCTTCATATGTCCTATTCCTTGTGCTTCTGCCAACATGACTATCCAATATGTCTTCAATCTCCTTGGTATCTAAACTACTTGCTGGAATACTCCACTATGCCACTATGATCTCATCTTCAACACTTCCTTCATGATACTCTGTCAAATCTGAAATGTTAAAAACTGGTGAAATATTCAGCTCACTAGGCAATTCTACCTCATATGCATTTCCTAAATCATGCTTCTTCAGTATCTTACATGGTCCAAACTTCTTCATTTTCAGCTTGTTATATGTACCAACTAGAAATCACTCCTTCCGCAAATGAACCATGACTTCATCCCCAACCTGAAATTCCTTATGCCTCCTTTTCTCATCTTCCTTCACCTTATACTACGCATTCATCTTGGTAATGTGCTTCCTCACCTCCCCATGGATGTTCTTCAAATGTTTTGCAAAATCCTCAGCTTCAGCACTACTTATTTCTCTTTTATTTATCTTTCTCAATTTAGATGCATTTCTTGGACTATTTCCATATACAATCTGGAATGGTGATTTACCAGTGCTCCTATTGGAAAAATTATTGTATGCAAATTATGCCTGTGGTAAAATCAAATCCCATCCTATTGGCTTGTCTCCAACCAAACATCTTAGCAAATTTTCCAAACTTCTATTCACCACCTCTGTCTGTCCACCAGTCTGTGGATGATGTGATGAACTACACTTCAAATCTCTCTTCAACTTTTTCCACAATGTTCGCCAAAAATATCCAAAAAACTTAGTATCTCTATCTGAAACTATGGTCTTTGGCAAACCATGTAGTCTCACCACTTCTCTGAAAAAATAATTCTGCTACATGAACAATATCATTAGTCTTCTTGCAGGGAATGAAAAGTGCCATCTTCAAAAATCTTTCAACCACCACAAAAATTGAATCATGTCCTTGCTAAGCCCTCGGTAAACCAAGAACAAAGTCCATACTGATATCCTCCCAAGGCTTCTCTAGTATAGGTAATGGCTGATATAACCCTGTATTCTACTTCACTCCTTTCACCATCTGACATACTCTGTAACTCTATACAAACTTCTTCACATCTTCCTACAACTGTGGTTAATAATAATTCTCACCAACCAATGCAAGGGTTTTATCACGACCAAAATGTCTAGCCAATCCTCCACTATGCTTCTCTTTGATGAGATTCTCCCTCATAGAACTTCATGGAATGCACAACTGACTCCCTCTAAATAGCATATCATCCTGGATGATGAAATCCATCCATTTCATCTTTTCTAGAGTAACAGGTTCTGTACAAGCTTTCCAAGCTTCACCAAAATCAAGATCCTCTGGATACAAATTCTTGAGTTCCTTGAACCCAACCACTTCAATCTACATTTCTATCAGTAATAGTTTCCTTCTACTAAGAGCATCCACAACCTTGTTAGACTTTCCACTCCTGTGTTTCAAAACAAATGTATAACTCTTCAAAAACTCAACCCATTTCAAATGCCTCCGATTCAACTTTCCTTGACTATTCAAATATTGCAAAGCTTGATGATCAGTATACAAAAAAAACTCCTTAGGAAGCAAATAATGTCTCCACTTCTTTAATGCCTGAACTATAGCATAAAATTCATGATCATAAATGGAATCCTTCCTCTTGGCATCATTTAACTTCTCACTAAAATAAGCAATAGGTTTAACTTCTTGGCTCATAACAACTCCTATTGCAATACCACTAGCATCACAATCTACTTGAAACACCTTATTAAAATCTGGAAGTGCTAAAATAGGTTGTTCTGTAACTTTTTGTTTCAACAATTGAAAACTCTTTTCTACCCCATTAGTCCACTTAAACTCTTTTCTATCCCCTCTCATTATTTTAGTCAAGGGTCCACAAATACTGCTAAAATTTTCGATAAACTTTCTGTAAAAGCTAGCCAAACCATGAAAAGATCTTACCTCAGTAGCACTCCTTGGAGTAAGCCATTCAAGGATAGCCTGTACCTTCTTTGGGTCCATTTTTAGACCTTCTACTGAAACTACAAATCCCAAATACACTAACTCTTTCTTCACAAAACTGCACTTCTTCAAATTAATCAACAATTTCTCATCTCTCAGCTTCTTAAACACCATATGAATATGCATCATATGTTCCTCCAATGTCTTGCTAAATATCAAAATATCATCTAGGTAAACAATGACAAACTTACCCATAAATTCTTTCAGAACCTCATTCATGAGCCGCATGAAAGTGCTCGGTGCAATGGTTAGCTAAAAAGGCATGACTAACCACTCATACAATACTTCCTTTGTCTTGAAGGTAGTCTTCCATTCATCTCCTTCTCTGATCCAAATCTGATGATACCCACTCTTCAGATCTATCTTTGAGAAATACACAGCTCCACTCAAACAGTCCATAATATCATCCATTCATGGCAATGGAAACCTGTACTTGATTGTGATCTTGTTTATTGCTCTGGAATCTATACACATCCTCCACTCTCCATTCTTCTTTGGTGCTAATACCACTGGTACAACACAGGGACTCAGACTCTCACAGATCAATCCTTTCTGCAACAACTCATGTACTTGTATGTTTAATTCCCCACTTTCTACAGGTGTCATTCTATGTGCTACCTTATTCGGAAAACTCTCTCCTAGGATCAAGTCCATCTAATGATTAGTGGTAATCCATTAGGCACATTATCAGATACAATATCCTAAAACTCATCCAACAAATCTGCAACTTCTATAGGAACATCTTCTACTTCCTCCTTACTAGCTTTTGGAACTAAAGCAAAACACACATGCTCATGCCTCATACCATCTAGGAACTTTCTTCCATCAACAAAAGTTATTCTTGCACTACCACATACCATTTCTTCTATGTCATTCAATGGCTTTAGCTTATGTTGCATTCCATCCTTTGTCAGGGAATAGGTATTTGCATGTCCATCATGTACAACACATCTGTCAAATTGCCATGGTCTACCCAATAACATATGACATACATCCATAGATATGATATCACACACTACCTCATCTTGGTAACCGCTAATCTTGAACTTCACTAGGCATTGTTCATTGACCATGACCTTGTGGTCATCCTTTACCCAAGCAATCTGATATGGATGTGGGTGCTTATGTCTCTTGAGCTTCAGCTTTGTCATCATCTTTTCTGACACCAAATTGTCAGTGCTTCCACTATAAATAATCACATCACAACACTTACCCTCACACTTGCACCTGGTGTGAAACAAGCTCCTCCTTTGTTCAAGTTCATTCTCACCACTTAGTAGAACTCTTTTATTAATCATCATTTCTCCTCTTTCAGCATCTTTAGAATGTGATGATCTGGCATCTTCATCTACATGTACAACTCTGGCCTGGCCTTCATTTCTCCTATCTGTCCTTCCTTAGAGTTGAGGACATTCAAATGCCCTATGACCTTCTTCTCCACAATGAAAACATGTTCCACGGAAGCCTCCTCTTCCAGATCCTTGTCCTCTTCCTCTTCCTCTCTAATCTCTATTACTCTGATCCTAGAAGTGACTGGAATTATTTCCTCTCTGATTCTAGTTGCTACTGGCCTCATCCTTCTTTTTCAGATCTTCATTTCGGCCACCATATGACCGTCCACCAAATCTTCCACCATGACCTCTTCCATTTTGTCTACTCTCAAACTTCTTGTTCAGCTTTTCCTCTACTTTTAGGGCAAACTAGTATGCCTCCTCAATACTATTCATTCGAACCAGATTCAACTCCTCTTGAATGCTTGGCCTTAACCCATTAAGGTATTGGGAAACTTTCTCCTTATTAGCTTCTACATGGCCTATTCTGATGAGGAGTCGATAGAACTCCTCTGTATACTCCTGAACAGATCTTCCTGCTTGCTTCAAACTTTACATTTTCTTTAGTAGGTCAAGCTCATAATCAACAGGAATGAACTGTCACTTTAATTTATCCACCATCCGATCCCATATTGTGATTTTATCTTTCCCTCTTCTATTTCACTCCAATTGAATTTCTTGCCACCAGATCTTCACATGACCTTTTAGTCTGGCCTTTGCAAATTTGACCCTATCAGGATCCTCAACATCTTCATACTCAAAATATTCCTCACATTCATTGATCCAGTCGATCAATTCCTCTAGGTTAAAATTTCTAGAAAATGTAGGAACCTCAATCTTAGGTCTTTTCCCAATCTTGGAAATGGCCCAAAATAGTCTTCTTCCTCCTGGTTCACAATTTCAGCTTCTCCTTCTTGATATTCTTCTGCGGCTTCATCCTTTCTTTCATCTCTGACATTAAGATTCATTCCTCTGTGAATCTCTTCTTGCAATGCTCGCACTTTTCTCTGTAGCTCTCTAACCTCAGGTGTCATAGCACCAGCTCTTCCGCCATGTTCTCTTTGTGGAGGCATTTTCACGATGCACACTGAAACCCTAACCACGGTCCTGGTGCAAATTTCCTCATAGTCGGCGATCTATTTACACACTTAGGAACTCCTACTTTGATACCACTTGATGAAGGGTGCTCCCCTTTATAGCACAAACATATAACAGAAATAGAGAAACAACAACAATATGCAAGAACAGAAAATTGGCTTCTTATTATCTCCACAAATGTGGAATTACAAACTTTCAGAATTATAATATGCAAAGCCACATGGGAATTCCCTTACAATATTCTATAGGACAAGCCTCAAATCATTACCCAAATCTACCCAGAACTACCCTAGACAACACTACGGGCCTTCTTTATATAGGCAGTTTCCACCGCCCGAGAAGGTTCTAGAAATTTAGCCCTTAGGGCCGACCAAACTTAGAATTATTTTATTTTACAATTTATTACATCAAAGTCAGCTCAAAATGACTTTTGAAACCCAAAAACAAATTTTGAAGGAAAATTATTTTTTGCCATTTCAGGAGACCCAACTTCCAAAGACCATAAGTCATTGTCAGTTGACCCGATTGACTATTATAACCCCATTCTAGAAATGCCACAAAGTGCTTTATAGGCTTGAATCGTGCAAGCTCTTGTCACCCAAATTTTTGACCTCATCCAGGGCCTCTAAAGCCTTCAAAAATGAGTTTGAAGTTTCTGTACCCTATAGTCAATACCGAAAATCTTCAATATCTTCAAAACTAGACCTGATCTAGCCATGAAACTTTACCAGCAGGCTGATACGACTGAGATGAACCTCCACATGTGAAATCAAAACATTTCAATATCATATGACCAACTTACTAAAAATAGCAAGTTTCCATAAATAGCAGCCCTACACAAGATAGCCCTTATTGAATTCAAAAACAAAAATATTTTTGGGTGATGCAAGATTGCTCTTACACCTAGGATGCTCCTGCATCAAACACCAAAGCTAAGATCTTTCCACAACATCATTGGGAGCATAAAGATTAATAATGCCAAAGGAATAGTTATGGAATGACAACAAGATCCAAGTGACACATTGCATTGGGTCAGACCCATGCGCAATTACAAAAAATTTAAGGCGAGGTGATAGAATAGTAATGATAGGTCACCCTTACTAGCTTCATGTTGAGAAGCAAAAACAATGAAGTCTGACTAGATCATGCAACAAGAAGAAGTAAGCTAAAAACTAGAGATTTTAACTTCTTGCAAACACAAAACATCCAGACTACCAAGTCTGCAGTGGGTATCTCAAACATAGTACTTTCTAGAGAGGTCTATTATATGTCACACATTCTAGGACAAAAAATTCATGAAAACTCTTGCATGATTTCCTCATCCTCAAGAGATGAGATAATATTATGCAAGAATGTTGGAATTGTACCAAAACTGGTGAGTAAATCTCTAGAGGAGATAAACCATTATTTTTTATCTAGGTCTTCCACACGACTAGTAGGGTTGCAAGACCAACTCAAAGTCTGAGAAGAAATAAATGAAATAGCTTGTGGAGTGAGAACCACCCATGGGGTGGTAGACCACACATCTACAGCTTTCCCCTAAGGAGAAGAGTGTAAAATTAGTGAAGCAATTAGTGGCACTTCAGTGGTAGGAGGGTTCTCTCTAGTAGGAGGAGTCGACAATGAAGTAGCTGTGGAAGTGGCTTGAGCCTACTTAGAAACTCAAGAATTTTGGCCTTTTTGCATGACTATGGTCTATTCCTCCTTTTTCTCAACCTCTGTATGTTTAGCAGGTGTTTCCTTTGGTGGTGGCTTGACCCAAGGAGTAGCCAGAGGAAAATCCTTGATCTTATGCTCTGCTGACTGACACCTATAGCAAGTGTTTGGCAAGTTTAAATAAAGCACCTTCTAAGAAAAGGTGAGGGAACCGACCTATATCTCAACAGAGTCTTTGAGGATCATGGAAAGGTTGACCTAAACACAGACATGCTTTTGAGGGAGGGCATTAAAAAACTTGTCATGTTCCATGACAATAACTTTGTCAAGGTTTTTGGTAATAGACTCAATATATGGCCAGCATGGCAATGGGAGACCAGGGAACTCAACCCAGATGGGAAGCCTAAGTTTCTTGTCATCTAAGATAGTAAAGTATCGACACCACCTCTTAAACATAAGGAAATAGGAAATAACCATCTAGGGCCCATAGCTAAAAATTACCTCCGACTGGGAAGGGTTAGAAAAATGAAACAGAAAAAAACCTTTAGTAAGGTTTTGAGCACCTTCAAGGAGAACTCCATGAGGAGTCCAGCTCTTGTTTACCCACTATTTGAGAGTACTTTCAAGAGAAGTGTGACCCACAAAATACCCTATCAAGGTATGTTTCTAGATAACCATTCACAAGAAGCATCAAATTCTTGCATGTTAAGAACAATATCAGGGTTGCCTCATGAAAGAACTTTAGGAAAAACTTGCAAGGACGGTTGTTCAAAGGAGGCACCATGGCTTTCTAAAGCATCAAATCAAGAACCAACATCAACTATTGGGCTGAGGTTGGCTAGAGCCATTATAAAACTAACCCTAATGAAAAAATCCCATAGTAAATGTAGTGTGGCAAGTGGGAAGCTCAAAAAAAAGTGTAGACAAAGACTTGTATGCCTACAAACCTAGCAGAGCTCTATAGAATCTTTTTTAGACACGTATGAAAATTCTTGATTAAAGGATTTTAATTGATACAATGGTTAAAAAGTAACACTAGGTTTTGATCTGATACATACAAATCACTTTGAAAATATAGATCCAATGTAGTTCATATGCTAATCTACTAACTAACCATTGTTATCATCTCAATCTCTGATTTGCTCAAAAATCCCTTCAAGAAATCACCACTTCACAACTCTGTTTAGCTCTTCATAGCTCTTCTCAGCCTTCTTCTTAGGTTTTCCAATCAATAGAATCAACCTCTCGCATAACCTACAGTTAGGTCATCTGTATACCTCCTTAATTATGTAGTTCAATATTTTTCCGCTTAATCATCTCCATAGATCTTAGGTTTAGGTTAGATTCATCGAATCCTTCCAACATTTTGTTCTCCTTGTTATCCTTCTAGAGACTTCTCAAAAATCCTCTTTGAATCCATGCATTAAATGTTAAAGGTCATTCATCCCTATCTTCAACATGTTTTATACATTCCAATAATTCAACTATGTCATTTGGGAATCTCAATTCCTTCATAAGCTGTAGAATACTAACACTCAGTCATCACTATATTTTTATACTTGGTCATCACTGGATAACTAAGTCATCGCTAAAATTGTTCTTCTTGACAATCACTATCTTCGCTTGGTTAATTATCCGATACTTAGTAATTATTGATGCTCGGTTGACACTAAATTTTGTCAGCTTATTACTGGTGCTCAATCAACACGAGCATCACTCAGCTTAAACATAAGTTAGTTAATCTTCTACTCCTTTTCTTGGTTAACCCTATGCAATTAGACTTTCTTTCCTAAATTATTCCATGCTTCAAGACAGCTAAATTCTTCACTTAGTGTTATAGATAAAAATCACATTACCTAGCCAATGTTCCAACTCATCATGTACCCATTGTTGTTTCTCATAACTCAACTTTTCCACTAGGTCTTCTTCTTATCTCCTCTTTTCAAATCCTCTTTCATAAATCAAATGATATGGTACTTTACTAGATAGAAATTGTCTCACTAGTTAAGGTTTGACATCAATGACAATATAACAATTGTTATAATTATAGTTTCCAATAATCTCCATCATTTGCATTGATGGGAACACCATAAACACCACATGCTTATTTACCATACAATTAAAAAAGTATGTATTGAAGTGACTCCAGTCAAATATCTCTATGCGATCAAATCTTCATTAATATCCTTAGCTTCATTCTAATTCTCATTCAAATATTAGCTCTCTCTCTCTCTCTCTCTCTCTCTCTCTAATTTATAGTTTTACATAACCTGCATGGGTTATGAGAAATTGTGAATATAATGTTCCTCAAAACCCATATGGGGTTTGAGGATCTTTTTTCTTTTTAAATTAGTTTTTTTTAGGCTTGGTAAAACCACACCTAGCATGATTTTGAATTTTATGGAACCCGCATAGGTTATATAATTTTTTTTTATATGGCCACTAAACTTTCCACCATCTTGGTGCACTTACCATTATGTTGGTTTTCTCTATGAGTGATGATATGTTGTCATGAGTGAAAGGTAAGTGCATCCAGATAGGAAACCAAAATGATGCCAATTTGTTTGGACCTAATCAAGGTATTTAGAAACCACCCAAAAATTTTCCTTTACCTTCATCTTTTTATTCTAGACTTTGATCAAATTCTTCAAACTCAAGTCAAGTGCAATTCTTGACAAAGAAAAAATATGTAATTTTCCTTTCTTATACTTTAATTTGTATTTCCTAATTATATTGTTAAGATATTTTGGGAGTGGTTCCGAATTTCTAGGATTTATAATTTTAATTTTCACATTTGGAGAGAGAGAGAGAGAGAGAGAGAGAGAGAGAGAACCATTTGTTGTGTACCACATGTAGCAAGTGGAAAATAAAAAATGTACTTTTTGCATTCAACACATGCCAAATGATAAAAAAATGTATTTTTGGCATTTGGCACATGCCAAATATTAAAAAAAAGTGTTTATGCAATTTAGCGCACAACAATATGACACGACATATTTTGTACATGCCATTTTTTTAGTGTACCAAATAGTCTACACTATGAATTACCAAATATTTTTCTTTCATTTATCTTGGGAATCCAAAGGAAAGGCTTAGACTACCATTTAATGCCTAAGAGATGTTTTCTAAAATTATGAAAAAATTCTCACATTTTTTGTCACGAACTCCATCAATTTTGGGCATGTTTCTATGAAAAAAAAAATATGAAGATGTTGTTAATGTTAGAAAGTAAAGTCCAAAAAGATAACTAAGAGGGGGGGGATTGAATCAGTTATCAGATAAATAAAAATTTTATCACCATTAACAAATTTCAACCATGTAATCAATGTAAAAGATAAACATACAGAACAACAAAATAACACAAGATATGTTGACTAGGGAACCTATTGATTAGAGAGTAAACCCTAGTAGGAATGATGCCCAAAATAGATGTACCAATATAAAAATTCCTTGTGAGAGGATAGACTCTGTTAAGAGACTTATCAAATACATTTAGTACATATGAGTCCATATTAGAAGACTTTGAATCCCTGTTAAAGTATTCTAACCCGCTTAGGAGTTATGGAAGACAAAAGGACCCACTATCCAAATAGCTTCAAGGGCAAGATCATTGAACACACTACCCAATTGATCTATGTATTACTCAAATAGAATAATACCAAATAATTATTGATCTCAGCAACTTATCTTTTCTCCTTTGTCTATGCAAAACCACACCAACTACTTCACTAGATCTCAATATCAAATCTCTACAATTCACATATCCTCTTACAACATATATTGCTTAATTCCACAGTTCCTTACACATGTTATTCTAACTAAAATAAAGGAAAAAAATCCTTCCTTTATACCACACTCAAATAATTACAAATGAGTCATCCAACAAGGCTTAACCAATTACAAAATATAAACCTTCACACCTTACATAATATTTCACAATTACATAAAAATTGTTGGCTTCCAAACAAAATAAATATTTTCTTATGGGACCTCTGACCATGTTGTCACATCAATGTCACTATCATAATGTCTTCATCAACTGTACAACTTTGCATGCCTAGATTCTATCCCGATTAGGAGATATCATCCAGTTACCACAAGCTGCTTCTCAGGAACATGGTCTGAATACTGCTTTCACTGAATTACACATAACTATCATGAATAATTAAATTTCCATATGCCCTCTTGACCATGATCTTAGGACACAATATTAAGTAAGTCCTCAACTCTGCATATCTTTCTCTTCAATATTCTACATGCACTAATTCAAACATTGTTTGCTTCTCTGCTAATCTCTAGTAGATGACAACCACAGTCATGAATGAAACATACAACTGCTACAGAATGGCTCTGAATACTCCCCCATATGATATAGTCAACAATAATTCTTAACAATCTCCCCCATTGGCATTGATGGAAACATAGATGAAAAAACATCCAAGTTCCATAAATACCAAACTGCAACGCTACTACTCAGAAATATTTTCAAATTCTCTTCACCAATAAAAAAATCAATCTTTTCACATCCTCTTCATCAATGAAATCTTTTCAGGTTTTTCATTTTATATTGCTTTATCTACCTAACATATGTTTGTATCATTCTCTCTCTTTTTATTCTTTTCTTTTCTCTCTCTTTTGTTCTTCTCCCTTTTTTGTTCTCCTCTTCTCTTTTTTTTATTCTTTTCCCTTTTTTTTGTTCACCTTCTTTTTTGTATCCTTTTCTCCCATAGATGTTTTTTTCATGTATCCTTCTCCCCCATTGACATCAATGAAAAAATTAAACATCAATATGTCAATCCTCATTGTCAAAAGACACTTTTCAAAAAATACATTCACTAGAGTCCTTCACAACTCATCTCAAAACTCACATACTCCCCCATAGAGGAAGTACCAACATCTAGTACAGAAAAAGATAGAGCTCATATACCACTGGAATGATGCAAGAATCTATATGACTTCTCAAAAGTAGGTTGGGGCATAACCCCAAGCATACCTCTCAAATACTCAAATGTATCTTTAGGTAAGGGCTTTGTAAATATATTTTCAATCTTCTCTTTTGTGCTTATATAATCAAGTATGACTTCTTTCTCTACAACTTTCTTTCTTACAACATGATACTTTATTTCTATATGTTTTGTCTTAGAATGCAATACAGGATTCTTAGACATACTTGTTGTACTGGTGTTATCACATTGTATAACAACAGGATCATCACATTTAATTCCAATGTCCTTCAACATTTTTTTCATCCATATTATCTGATTACAATTTTTTGCTGCTACTAAATATTTTTCTTCTGTTGTGCTCTGTGAGATGCAATATTGTTTCTTGCTTAGCCAAGAAAATAGTCTTCCTCCAAGAAAAAATGCTCCACCACTTGTACTCTTTTTTTCATCAACACTACCTCCCCAATCTACATTTGTATATCCACATAGGGTAATATAATTAGTTTTTTCATACCATAATCCATAATCAATTACGCCTTTCAAGTACCTCAATATTCTTTTTTACTACTGCATAATGTGACTCTTTAGGATCATCTTGAAATACTGCATAAATTCCAACCACATGTAATATATCTAGTCTTGTATGAGTTAAATACTGCAATCCTCCAATCAAAGATATGTACTTCTTTTGTTCAACTACAACAGTTTCATCTGTGCTAGATAACTTATGACCAATTACCATAGGTATGCCAATCGGCTTACAATTTTCCATTTCAAATCTCTTCAATAAGTCATTCAAATACTTTGTTTGACATAAGAAAATACCATCACTATTTTGTGTTATCTATAATCCTAAAAAATATTTCATCTCACCAATGATGCTCATTTCAAATTCAGTCTTCATTTCATCTTCAAATTTATCACTAGCTTCATCTTCTCCAGCAAAGATAATGTCATCAACAAAGATAATTATAGTCAACAAACCATTCTCAACTTCTTTCAGATATAAATTACTATCTTCTATACCTTTAGCAAATCCCAATTTTATCAAATACTTATCTAGTCTTGCATACCAAGTTCTATGTGTTTGTTTAAGTACATATAAAGATTTGTTCATTTTACATACCCTGTATCCTTCATGAGTTAAAGGAAAACCTCCAGGCTGCTCAATGTGGACTTCTTCTAATCCTCCATTCAAAAATGCTAACTTCACATCTATCTAATATACTTTGAATTTCTTATAAGATGCATAAGCCAAAAACATTCTCACTACTTTAATTCCTTCAACAGGTGCAAAAGTTTCTTCATAATCATTTCCTTCTTTCTGTGAGTATCCTTTACATACCTATCTTGCTTTGTTCCTTACAACTTCTCCTTGTTCATTCATCTTGTTTCTGAATACCCATTTACTTCCTATAAAAATTTTATCTTTAGGTCTAGTGACCAATTCCCAAGTCTTGTTCTTTTCTATTTGATCTACTTCTTCCTTCATTTCTTTAATCCAATATTCATCTTTACAAGCTTCATCAGTAGATTTAGGTTCAATTTGTGAAATTAAACATAGTTCTTCTTGTACCTTATTCTGTGTCAAAACTCCTTTGTCTATGCTCCCAATAATATAATCAATAGGATGATTTCTTTCTATATTCCTGTTAGGTGTCACTGTCTTTGTTATTGCTTCAACTCTATGTTTTTCTCTAGGTTCTTCTCTAATTTCTTCTATTTGACTTTCATTCTGCAAATAACTATCATTTTCATAAAATAATTCAATATTTTCTTGATCAATTCTAGGATGAGTTCCTTCATCTTATTCATAATCAAGCATGCTTTCCTAAATTTTGAATTTTTCATCAACCTTAACATTTGCACTCTCAACAATAGTTTTAGTTATTTTATTGAAACATCTATAAGCTTTTCTTTTCAATGAATAACCAAGAAATATACCTTCATCACTTTTAGGGTCAAACTTTCCAATGTCATCATCTCTCTTGATATAACATTTACTTCCAAAATTTTTGAAATACATAATTGATGGTGCATGTCCAAACCATAATTCATAAGGTGTCTTGTTTGTGTCTGCTTTGATTTGTACTATGTTCATTGTTTATACTATTGTATTCATTGCTTCTCTCTAGAATGTTTTCACCAAATCCTTCTCAAATAACATAGCTCTTGCTGCTTCAATTACTGATCTGGTCCTTCTTTCTACAGTACCATTTTTTTCAGGTGTTATAGGGGCTGAAAACTATCTCTTAATACCATTCACTTCAAAAAAAGTGTTAAATTCCCTTGATGTAAATTCTCAACCTCTATCTAATCTTAAACATTTAATCTCCATTCCAGATTTATTCTCAACTTTTTTCTTAATTACTTTAAACTTATCAAATGCCTCAGACTTTTCTTTAATAAATACAATCCACATCATTCTCATTATCACTTTCACTTTGGGATTTCTCAATCCTAGCCTCAAATTATTCATCATTAGCATAGTAACATTCTTTAGATCTTCTAGGTTTAAAGTTTTTCTTATATTTCATTACTCTCTTAGGATATTTAGATGCAAAATGACCATATTCTTGACAAGTCCAACATTTAAAGATTTTCTTACCTTCAGGTTCTCTTTTCACAATCAAAGAAATTCCTTCCTCAATATTTCTATCTTCTTTGGTCTTAGATCTAATGCCACTAGCATAGTATCCACTTATACTAATGCGTCTTGACAAGGTAGGGAAAACACTAAGTGTGCTGAATATTGTCTCAATTCTAGGTATATCTCCTGACTATCTCAAGCTTATCTCTACTACTTCTAATCTTCCAAGAAGATTTTCTTTGGTAAAGTTCTTAGTACAATGTATAACTTGTTCAATCATCTGTGTTGTATTGTTAAATACAATAGTTAATGTGTTTAGAATATTACATATCTCTTCATTCTCAGTCTTATTTCCTTCAAAAGATTTGATACCTGCAACAATCTCTGAAATTCTACCAATATATATTCTAACAAATTCATTTTCCATCATTCTTATATCTTCAAATGCACATATCCAATTATGTAATCTGACTCTCTTTGCATGTACATCACCTTCAAAAGTAGATTGTAAAGCTAACCAAATTTCATGAGATGTGGTTAGATATTTTACTTGACTGTATTCAATCTCCAGAAGGGCTGACAAGAGTGCTTCTCTAGAAATTATGTTACACATGAACATATCTCTTTCCTCATTAGTACATTCTTCAATTTTGTCATCTTCAATAATAGTCTTCACATTCTTTGCTATTAACTAGTATCCTGGTCCTAAACATAGAAAATGTGTTGTCATCTTTTCTTTCCATCTATAATAGTTTACTCCATCAAACTTAGGGATTTCTTCCTCAAAATGATTTTCCATGGATCTCCTTAAGTTTTTAAACTTTTCCTTCAAGGACATGCTGCTCTGATTCCAATTGTTAGAAAGTAAAGTCCACCAAGATAACTAAGAGGGGGGAGGGTGAATTAGTTATCAGATAAATACAACTTTTATCACCATTAATAGATTTGAACCATGTACTCAATGTAAGAAACAACCATAGAAAGATAAACATACACAATAACACAAGATATGTTGACTAGGGAACCTTTTGATCAGAGAGTAAACCCTAGTGGGAATGATGCCCATAAAAGATGTACCAATATAAAAATTCCCTGTGAGAGGATAGACTCTATTAAGAGCCTTATGAAATACATTCAGTACATATGAGTCCCTATTAGGAGACTTTGAATCCATGTTAAAAGATTCTGACCCGGTTAGGAGTTATGGAAGACTGAAGGACCCACATATTAGGAATAATAGTCCACAATACACCTGAGAGGGGGGGTAAATCAGTTGTATGATAGAATATTAAATTTTAAACTTTAAGATTATCAATATTAGATCCAATGAACACAAGGAATGCCAACACAATAACATAATATTTTCATTTTGGGGAAACCCTCTTAAAGGTAACAACCCCGGTGGGAATTAGCACCCACAAATAATGTACTAAGGGTATATTAATCCTTGTTAGAAGATATAGCCTTGTTAGGAGCTTATTGAAACATTATAGTACATAGTACTTGTTATAGGAGAGACCCTGATAGGAGTCAAGAACAATAGAGGGCTAACTGCCCAAAGAAGGTTAAATCCACCTTTAGAACTCACTAGTTCACAATAAGTGTTTATGAAGAAATACACAATCTTTGAACTATTTACTTACAATTGTCTTTTCTTGATCAATTACAATAAATTCCACTAGTATTTCTTAGCTCTACATACAATAGACACAAGCTCACAACTTTCACAACCTCCTTATATCACATATATTTCATCCATGTCTTTTCCAAAGAAAAGACTTTTCATTTATACCTTATTAAATTTTACCATGATCAGGTTAGCCCATAAGGCTTTTGTAATTACAAAAAATTACATAAACCTTTGCTAATATACACACGGTATCTAAAACAAGTTTATAATGATTACATTACAACAATTAAGGACCGACATCCTTGATTTATGCCTTCCAAACAAAACACACACTTCATTCCTTGAGTCAGCTTCAGAATAAGCCATCGCCAGAGCACACACCACAGATGACATCACCAATCATTCTATACCTTGTGTTGACCAATGAACATCCATCAATACCTCTTCCATCATCCTTCAATTTCACATACCTAGAATCCAATCCCTCTAAAAGCTATATCAAAAACTCAGAGACTAACTCTATCAATTGTCACTATCACAGTCCAGTGACCAATCTTGACCAAAAAAATTCTAACTCTCTTAATATGTAATACTTAATGATGCAATCATAGATATAAGATCATAACATCCTCTTGAGTTCTCATTTGACTTTGTAGCATTTGAAACATCCGTACACTAATTGTATACTATAATTACTAGTCTAGTTCCTTCATAGAAGCATGTGTTGACATTAGTGACAAAACACAAATGACAATAGTATGAGTACCCATTCATTAACATAGTGATTAAAAATATTACATGTCTCAATCACCACCCATGCATTAGTAATATCCAACAATCTCCCCCTTTGGCATTGATGTCAACATATGGGAAAATCTTATCCCAAAGTTGTATCAACCCAAAAGTTCTTCAACTGAACAATCTCCCCATACAATGATGATTTTCTAATAGCATCACTCCCCCTTTGACAAAAATGGAAAAGGGTGCCATGAGGCTTCAACTACCTTCACATATAAAATTTATTCCATGATCACTCCCACTAAGGAGTAGATCCCTACATCCAATCCAAAAGAAAGAAGAAGCTCTAAACACTTCTCGATGGATGCATCTCTGCATCATTTAGTTCTAACTAGGAGGGGCTGAACCCCTAGCATACCTCTGAGATTTTCAAAGGTATCTTTCAGTAGTGGCTTTGTGAAGATGTCTGCAATCTTCTCTTTTATACTGATATATTCTAGTTTGATTTCTTTTTGTGCCACCTTGTCTCTCAGGAAGTGATACTTGATAGAAATATGTTTAGTTTTGGAATGCATCACTGTATTCCTTGACATGTTTACTGTACTAGTGTTGTCACAATGAATAACCAAAGGCTCTTCAAAAGTTATTCCAATGTGTGTCAGCATTTGTTTCATCCAAATAATCTGAGTGTAGTTTATAGAAGCAACAACATACTCTGATTCAACAATAGATTGTGCTATACAATCTTGTTCCTTACTTAGCCAAGAAGCCAACTTTTTCCCAAGGAAAAATGCACCACCACTGGTACTTTTTCTATCATCAATATTTCCTACCCAATCAACATCAATATAGGCATGAAGTTCAAAGCTATTATTCCCATCATACCATAAACCATAGTCTATGGTTCCTCTGAGATACCTCAGTATCCTTTTCACAATAGCTAGATGTGCCTCTTTAGGTTATGTCTGATATCTAGCCACAATTCCAACAACATTAGCAATATCTGGTCTGGTATGAGTTAGATATTGTAGCCCTCCAGCCATTGATCTATACAAAGTCTAAAAAAAACATTTTGATTCATCATAAATTGTTAGCTTGTTTCCAGTCACCATAGGTGTTCCTAGTGGTTTACAATCTTCCATACCAAATTTCTTAAGCAATTCTTTGAGATACTTGAGTTATTTGCATTCTAAGAAAGAATTTCATTTCACCTATCATGGAAATCTCAATTTAACTTTCCATTTCTTTAGCAAACTTCTTAGATAGATCATCATTACCTCCAAAGATAATGTCATTCACAAATACTACTACTATCAGGATTCCATCTTTAGTAGTTCTTAAATACAAACTACTATCTGCATTACCTTTTGTAAATCCAAGTCCAATTAGATATGTGTCCAACCTTGCATACCAAGCCCTAGGAGCTTGCTTCAACCCATACAAGGATTTATTCAATTTTCACACCATGTCTTTGTCTTCACATAGAGGAAATCCATCTGGTTGTTCTATGTATACTTCTTCTTCAAGATCTCCATTCAGAAATGCAAATTTAACATCCATCTAATACACTTTGAAGTTTTTATGTGCAGCGTAAGATAGGAATAATCTTACTACCTCTATTCTAGCAAAAGGAGAAAATGTTTCTTCAAAGTCTAAGACATCTTGCTGTGAGTATCCCTTACACACTAGTCTTTCTTTGTTCCTTACAATTGTTCCTTCTTCATCCATTTTTTTTCTAAAGACCCATTTTGTTCCTATAACATTTTTATTTTTAGGTCTTGGAACCAATTCCCAAGTATTATTTTTCTTTATCTCATCCAATTCTTCTTTCATGGCATTTATCCAAGATTCATCTTTAAAGGCTTCATCTGTAGTTTTTGGCTCAACTTGAGAAATCAAACAAATTTCTTCTCTATCTTTAGATCTAGTTAGCACACCCTGACTGGTATTGCCAATAATTTAATTTTCAGGATGGTTATTTTTTACATACCTTGGAGTTTTAGGAGTATAAGTAGTCTTTCTTGTATCAGCATCACAAGCCTCTTTTTCACTTTCTTCCTCAACAAGTTCTTCTTCTTCGGTAGCAGTAGTGGTTTCTTTCACTTTTGATAATTGACTGTTGTCATAAATTCTTTCTTGTATCTAAAATTTCTCATCTATTCTTACATTGTTACTCTGAACCATATTCCTTAATCTCAAATTGAAACATTTGTATGCCTTGCTTTTAATAGACTAACCAAGAAAGATACCTTCATCACTTCTAGCATCAAATTTCCCTATCTCATCATCCCTCTTGATATTTGCTACCAAAAATTCTAAAATATTTTACAGTAGGAGTATGATCAAACCATAGTTCATAGGGAGTCGTACTTGTGCCATCTCTGATTTGAATTTTGTTTAATGTGTACACTGTTGTTCCAATATCCTCTCTTTAATGTACATGAGATACATTTCCCTCAATTAGTATTGTCCTAGCAGCATCAAGTATAGTCTTGTTCCTTCACTCTGCTATTCCATTCTATTATGGAGTCCTAGAACTAGATGTTTATCTTTTTATCCCATGCTCTTCACAATATGAATTGAATAATTCTGATGTAAACTCTCCACCTTTGTTTGATCTTAAACACTTTATTTTCAGACCTGATACATTCTCTACCTTTGCTTTAAATAACTTGAATTTATCAAATGCTTCCGATTTTTCTCTCAAATAAGTAACCCACATTAGTCTAGAAAAGTCATCAACAAAGAGTATAAAATATATTTCACCATAGTATGCCTTTGTTATTGTAGGCCCACATAGATCCATATGTACCGGATCCAACTTTCCTTTTGATGTAATCTTTTTTCTTTTATGACTGCTTTTAATTTTCTTTCCCATAAAACATTCTCTACATATAGTGTTAGAAGGTTTCACAATCTTAGGTAGATCTCTTACTGCATTAGCCATACTTTCCTTCACAATTTTATCAAAGTTAGCATGACAAAAATCTTCTATGCCATAACCAACTATCATCTACCTTGACAACAAAACAAGAGGCTCCAAATGTGTTTAGTTCAAATACATTACCTCTAGATCTTGAACCGGTAGCAATTAGTTTTCCTTCCTTGCTTCTGATAAAGCATTTACCATTAAAAAAACTTAACTGAAAGTTTTTATCCATTAACTATCCAACACTCAAAAATTTATGCTTCAATCCTTCAACTAGTAGTACATTGTGTATATTGGTCTTTCCATCCAAAGTGATGGATCCTACTCCTATGATGGATTTTGGGAGATTGTCCCCAAATGTTACAAAACCTCCATCATAATTTACTAATTTAACAAACTTGTTCTTATCACCAATCATGTGATGAGAACATCCACTATCAATTATCCATTCTATTTTCTTGTCAAAATGAGATACTAAGGATTTTTCTTCTTGAACTGGTTCATCTTTAATAGCAACAAATCCAATTTCTTCATAGTCTAAATCATCACCATCAGAGATTACTTCACTTGCATAATAACATACTTTGTCTCTTCTAATCTTTGCATAATCAGGTTTGTACTTAGGAACTCTTGTAGGACATCTAGATGCAAAATGACCTATCTTACTGCATGAAAAACATTTCAAAGGTAATTTTCCTTCAAATTTTCCCTTACCTCTTTTTTCTCTTCTAGAAATCAATGCAACAAGTTCTTCAATCTTTATTTCTTCTTCTATTATCTTCTCCCATTCCTCAGCATACTCACCAAGCTTTTCTTTTACATCTTTGCTTGTGCTCGGAAGTCCAGATACTTTGTTGTGTGTGGATGCCCTAAATGTAGATTCAACTTTAGGTGTAGCTTCTCCTAATTCCATAGCTTCAAAGGTAGTTGACATTGTAATCAACATCTCTCTGCTCAATTTTGGAGTCAAGGGTATAGTTTCTTGAATAAACATTGCCTTGAATTTGTAATCTGGAGTTAGAAATCTAACAATCTTTGCAATGACTTCATCTTCATCATAAGTACCTCCACAATTTTTGATTCCAACTACAACCTCTGTAACCCTTTGAACATATGCCCTAATTCTTTAATCTTCATTCATTTGCAACTTCTCCATGTTTGTCTTCCAATTTTGCAATTTTGCTTGTTTGGTATACTTATCTCCTTCATAAAGTGCCTCTAGTCTATTCCAAATTTCATCTGCTGAATCCAGATCTTTAATTTCAACAAACTCACCATCAGATAGTGCATTGATCAATGCTTCTCTTGTGACCATGTTGCATGAAAATAGCTTCTTTTCATCATTAGTGGTTGACCCCAAGTCATTCTCAGCCTTTAGAGTTTTCCTTCTTCACAATCATCCATTAGTCTATGCCCAAACATAGCAAATATGTTCTCATCTTGTTTTTCCAAGTGTTGAAGTTTTCAAGATCAAACTTAGGACTATCATTCCTATAGAATACCATTTTCAAAGATCACCTCAAGCTATTAAGCTATCTCTGAGGACGACAAGCTATGATACCAATTGTTAGGAATAATAGTCCACAATACAATTGAGATTTGAGAGGGGGGGTGAATCAGTTCTATGAAAAAATATTAAACTTTAAACTTTAAGCTTATCAATATTAGATCCAATGAACACAATGAATGCCAACACAATAACACAATATTTTGGTTTTGGGGAAACCCTGTTAAAGGTAAAAAGCTCGGTGGGAATTAGCACCCACAAAAAATGTACTGAGAGTATAGTAATCCTTGTTAGAAGATATAGCCCTGTTAGGAGCTTATTGAAAGATTATAGTACATAGTACTTGTTAGAGGATAGACCCTATTATGAGTCAAGAACAATAGAGGGCTCACTGCCCAAGGCTCACTTACCAAAGAAGATTAAATCCACCTTCAGAACTCACTAGTTTGCAACAAGTGTATATGAGGAAATACACAATGTTTGAACTATTTACTAGCAACTGTCTTTGCTTGATCAGTTCCAATGAAGTCCACTAGTAATCCTCTACTCTACATATAGTAGACACAAGCTCACAACTTTCACAACCTCCTTATATCACATATATTCCATCCATGTCCTTTCCAAAGAAAAGACCTTTCATTTATACCTTATTACATTTTACCAAGATCAAGTCGGCCCATAGGGCTTTCCTAATTACAAACAATTACATAAACCTTTTTTAAGATACACACAGTATCTAAAACAAGTTTATAATGATTAAATTACAACAATTAAGTACCAAAATCCTTGATTTATGCTTGCCAAACAAAACACACACTTCATTCCCTAAGTTGGCTTAAGAATAAGCCATCCCCAAATCACACACCATAGATAATGTCACCAATAATTCTGTATCTTGCACTGACCAATGAACATCCCTTAGTACCTCTTCCATCATCCTTCAAGTTTGCATACCTTGAATCCAATCTCTCTAAAAAGCTATATTAAAAAATCAGAGACTAACTCTGTCAATTCTCACTGTCACAATCCAGTGACCCGTCTTTACCAAAACAACTATAACTCTCTTAATATGCAATACTCAATGATGTAATCATAGATATAAGGTCATAAAATCCTCTTGAGTTATCATCTAACTTCGTAGCATCTGAAACATCCATACACTAACTGTACACTATGATTACCAGTCTGGCTTCTTCATAGAAGCATATGTTGACATCAGTGACAAAACACAAATGACAACAATATGAGTGCCCATTCAGTAACATAGTGATTAAACATATTACATGTCTCAATCACCACCCATACATTAGTAATATCCAACACCACAGTCCAAATAGCTGCAAGGGAAAGATCATTGAACACATTGTCCAACTGATCTCCGTATTACTCAAACATAATAATAACAAATAATTATTGATCTAATCAACTTATCTTTTCTCCTTTGTCTGTGCCAAACTGCATCAATTGCTTCACTGGATCTCAATATCAGATCTCTACAATTTGCATATCCTCTTACAACATATATTGCTTAATTCCACAATTCCTTACTCATGTTCTTCTTACTACAATAAAGGAAAACAATCCTTCCTTTATACCACACTCAAATAATTTAAAATGAGTTAGCCTACAAGGCTTAACCAATTACAAAATATAAACCTTTACATGTTACATAATATTTCACAATTACATAATAACTGTCCGCTTCCATAAAAAATAAATCTTCACTCATGCAACCTCTGACTATGTTGTCACATCTATGTCACTATCATAATTTCTTCATCAACTGTACAAATTTTCATGCCTAGATACTATCCTGATGAGGAGATATCATCCAGTTACCACAAGCCGCTTCTCAGGAACACTACCTGAATACTAGTTTACCTGAATTACACATAACTATCATGAATAATTGAAGTTTCATATGGGCTCTTGACCATGATCTTAGGACACAATATGGAGTAAGTCCTCAACTACACATATCTTGATCTTCAATATTCGACATCCGCTAATTCAAACACTATCTGCTTCTCTGCTAATCTCTAGTAGATCATTGTGTTGACATCAATGACAACCATAGTCATGAATGCAACATATAACTACTACCAAATGGCTCTAAATACTACCCATAGGATATATTCAGCATTCATTCCTAACAATTAAGCTCTTTGTTACCTATCCAACTATATAGTTTTTTGAGGTTTTTTTTGTGCTAATTTTTTCATCTCTAATTTCCTTTTTTAGTGTGTCCATTCTTTTTTCAAAAATTAACATGTGGAATTTTGAGCATAGATTTTTATAGGTCATCAAATTTATAAAAAAAAAAATATTTTAGAAAATAGGCTTGATTCTACATACTTAGAGAAAATAATTTTATTTATTTTAAATTAGTTTTCAATTTTTTAATGGGAGAGCATGCTCAAATATCCATTTTTTCAAGATTTGTCCACTTCAAAAATTAGTAAAATATAATATATTCATAAAAACAGCCAAAAATTCTTCTATAAAATACATGTTGTTAACTAATTCCTCACTAGACAAATTTTTTAATTTTAAAAAAAAGTTTAAATTTTAAATGGAGCACACTAGGCTCTATCTTTTTTTTTTTTTTAAAAAGACTACTTTATGTTCTACTCCTTTCTGAGACACTTAATCCTGACCATTTTTAAAAAAAATTAGTACACTAAAAAATGGATTTGGAATGCCTCAAACCTTTCTCTTAGTACATCTTCAATTTTTTCTACTATAGAGTTAGCTTTATTCTTTATCTGATTAAGGCGGACTATTTGGAGAATTTTGCTACTTCTAAACCTATTGAGGTGACTATAGTTTTAGAGCATGCTTGGTTATTTTATTTCACATGCTACCTTATCCCCTTAGATTATTTAGTTTATTTATATTTCCTCTACTTTCTAATCTTCTACAATTGATCTATTTTGGTCTCATTTATTAGCTAGTTAAATCTATTTTATTTATTTTTGGCTATTTGATATCTAATTTCCAATGTTTGAATTTCGTCGTTGAGGATGTTTCTTTTGGTATAAAGTTTCAACATTCCTTTCAAATTTCCATAATGTATGTTCTAGTCCTTTGTTTGATAAATTTATTCCTAGTTCAAATTTATCTCATTATAAGAAGGTTCAAGGGTTCCTTTTGATGTCAATTATCTAGGGTATTAAGTATCTCATTTCCACCCTTCTTTCTAACCCAAGGTGGTGGTAGTATAAGATTTAACGATGCCTTTAAGAACCCAGTAGGTAAGAAATAATGATTAAGGGTTGTATCCCATATATTTTATTGGTCGACATTTTGTCCTTTTTCTAATATTTACTTCCTTTGGTTGTCTCACTACTTGTGAGGTCCTTCAAAGCCACCTTGAGGTCTTATATATTAAAGGTTTTTGAAACTATATCCCAATCTATTTAATTAGAACATTTAAAACAAAAATATATCATAATAAGATTTTTTTAAAAAAAAGAGGGAAGATTAAAGTAATTCCAATAGAAACGTGATAAATGATTGGGTAAGTCCAACAACCCTTAAAAAATTCTAAGATTTAAATTAAAATATGACAAAAAGATTTAAATAATTAAAATGAAAGCTTCTATTTAAATTAAACAATGATCTTTGTTAGACTTTTTGCAACAAATGAAGAAGAAATACTTAAAAGGGAATTCAAAATTAGTAGACTAGAACATTAACATCACATTCCATGATCCATATTCATCTCACAATTTTAAAAAATATACACATGTAAAATATTACATAATTTTTCAAACTTTCTTTAATAACTATTTTGCTAGCATACTTTAAGGATAATTTATTCTTATCTTGGCATTTTCCCTCAATAGATTTCCTAATTTATTTATCACATTATTATATTTTTAGCTATAATATTATAGTGTGTACAAATTGAAATGATTTATTTAAGATACAAGTATTATTTAGTTTCATCTAAAGAGGAAAGGATATCATCCCAAAACAAAATTAAAATTGAATGCTAGTTTCGAACCCTAATACATTTTATCACTTGCTAAATTTTATTTTTAATTAAAAACATCTCTACACCAAAATATAATCCTTCAAATTCAAAGGAAACCTTTTGCAGAGATATACAAGTCATATTTGTTGTCATACTGTCCAAAAGATATAGATCAGTTTTCTCTCCCTTTCTTGGACATGCTTGGTTAGATAGACCTTCATTATTGAATGTTATGTTGGATACATGGTAATAGATTCATCTGAGAAGCTTCATGTGCTCACTTCTTCTTGTTTATTATGAGAAAAACAGATTTGAAGGGACCCAAATTCAAATTTATAAAAGCTAGACCATAAAGATGAAATACATGAGAAAAAATATAGAAATAGGAGGCTAACATACACAAAAAGATAGAACACTGACAACACCCAAATACCTAGAAAAAAACTAGAATAAGTGACAAAAAAGGGAACATAACAAGAAAATTTAGGAAATATTCTTCAGAGCCTCCACATTTTCACCCTCCAATTGAGTAATTGTGAGGGAAACTCTCTTCAAGTCTTCAATGTCCTAGGGATTTTTTTCACTTCCTTTTTAAAATCTCCCTAGTTCTCTTTGTTAATTTCTAGCCTCCTAACCTTTTTCCTTGTAATCAACATCCACATGAACCATCTCCCTATCTTGGTGGATATTTTCCAATTTTATGACCATTGTGTTGAGAGTATCTAGTGTGTTGTTAATGGGGAAATAATCTCCAATAGATCCCATAGTGCCCTCCTAAATCCACATAGTAGTGATAATAAACACCAACACTAACAACATTATAATTAACCCATAGGAAGATGGACACTTTGCACATGTTTCACATAAGAAATTAGCTCCTCCATCATATGATCTCCTCTTTGACACATTAGCCAATCACGAGCATGAACCCTCTCATTAATAAAGAAATATGCCACCTTGTTTGCTTCATAAAAAACATGGGAAATAAACACCCTATCAAAAAAATTGATTATCTCCGAGTTTTTTTTAATCCAAATTGCAATGGTCCAAGAAGATTTTTTTACATCTTTAGGGAACTATATAATGTTTTTGGAGTCCCTTTCTAACCCTACCATTTTAAAATTAAGAACTTATGAAATTCTTAATCTATGGAAGGACACAATGGATTTAACTGGGTGGTTATTCTAAAAACTCAAGAGGATTACCACCACTAAAATAAAAATACCATTATCATCTTTAACCAGCACCCACACCCAACCAACCTAGGGTTTCCCTTAGCCACTCCATCAATGTTGATACTCACCCATCTAGGAGGAGGAATATTTTAGTAGACTTTATCTCTCAACCCTTGAATAGATTTGAAATCAATAGAAATATCTAATTTAATTTTCTAAGATGAGGCCAACCAATGGTTGTTATGAGAGAACAATTGTTTATCGGTTCTCTTGAATTAAGCACTATGAACACTATTATGATTTTTATGAGATCCATGGGCATTTAGGAAGGATACATTCATGCAATTCTCTCTCTCTCTCTCTCTCTCTCTCTCTCTCTCTCTCTCTCTCTCTCTCTCTCTCTCTCTCTCTCTCTCTCTCTCTCTCTCTCTCGTGTGTGTGTGCTAAACAAAATCCACATTCCTGAAGCAAAATTTAAAAAGTCAATAATTCTAAGAAGTTCAAAAATATAGATAGATTATATTTATACTACTATAGGAGGATATTTCTTAAATAGGTTGTTCAAAATAGTCTTTCGACCATAAAATTTTCTATTAGGATTTAGCTACCTAGAAGGTAACTAGATTGTTTTAAAATTGTAGATCTCTATAGTGTTGTTGACTATTAGCGACCCACACTTAGTCATTTATCTAGGCAATGATGGTTAGTCATCACTGCGACTGAGTCATTATGTAAAGGCTAAATTATGTAATGTATACTTACTGAGTAGTAGTGCTACCAAGAAAACTTATGGTCACTATGTATTTTTGTATTATGTCGAGTCTAGTTTTGCCAAGTCATATATGGAATGATTACCAAAAGATAGAGATATCAACATATGCCGAGTACAGTGAATGCTGAGTATCAGGAACTGCATTTGCCGAGTTAGCCAGGAACATCATATGAGTTTTTTATTGCACAGTGATCAAGGTAAATCATTTTTGCTGACATTAATGTTTTGTATTTTGTTTGTTGAGGTAATTACAGAGGTGATTACACATCTATTTTGAAATCATTGATCCCTATTTAATGCTTAGATCCAATCATAAATTAGTAGGGCTTAAGTGGCAAAAGGAATTAATCTAAACCATAGATCTTGAATCATGAAGATGTTTTGTTAATTATATAAGGTTAAGATCTAAACCCTAAAATGTGTAAGAGTGAAAGATAGCATGAAGGAGAGAATGCAAAAGGAATGAGAAGAGAGGCACATTCAGAGTAGTGAAGCAATCAAATAGAATTCAGTGGCTAAGCTAAGTAGTGAAAGGAAAGAATATAGATAAATCTGATAGAAGGGATCAATACAATATAGTAAAGAGAAGATTTGTAATCTACATACAGTGCAAACTGAAAGATCAGGTACTGAGACATTCTAACCAGTGTATCAGGGTAAATATCTTAACCGAGTAGTCCTAATAAACTTTTTTTAATCTCTTAACCAAGTGCTTACTTTTTTGTAAGTTTCAAATCCTTTAGCAAGATAGACTATATAAGTCTTTTAGCTCTTAACAGGGTAGACCCCTCATAGGGTAGATCATGTTTTGATCAAATTTTGTAAGCCCTAACAGGAAAATTTATTACTACAGTAGTGAAGATTTGTGGGTGTCATCCCCACCCTACTTTTACCTTTCAAGGGTTCCTGGGTAACCAAAATTACTGTGTTATGAGTACTTTCATGGATGTTGCTTGGTATGTTAGTTATTTTGTTATGATCAAGTATTGTTGATGATGTGCAAATGTTTTATACATATCAAAATGGTTTAGTAGGTGATATCCAATTCAACCCCTGCCCCCCCCCTCCCTATCAATATCACATTTCCTAATTATATTTCCAACAATTGGTATCAGAGCTGCAAGGTTTCTCATAGAAAGTCTAACCACTTAAAGAAAAAGATCTTGAGATGGAAGTCTATAAGATAGGAAAGGTCATAGAGAATCAAAAGATTGATGTACAACTCACATTACAACAATTGGAAGTAGCCAGAAGTGAACTGAAGAAATCCTTGAGTAGAAGAAGAGAATTTTCTATTCAGCAAAATGATTCACAATATCAAGAAGAAGATACCACTGGACTATTTGATAATGGAAACTCTATAGAAAGTGACAAAGCCATAAAAGAGCTACTAGAGAAAAATACCATACTAAATGATGACATCAAAAATCTAAGGAGAGAATAGGAAATTCAATCTGTAAGACTTTGTGAAGTAGTTGAACAAAAAAAGAAAGCTGAAGATGATAATATAACGGCTGAAGAAGACAAATGACAAATTGCAATAAGACTAGATGAAAGGACAAGTGACATGCAAAGGTTGACTAATAATATACTAGACATGGTAAATCAACTGTTGCCAGTTAATCAAGAGTTGGGTAGGAAAGATATGGAAATCAACCAACTGAGGTCTGAAAATGGTCAATTGAGGAATGAACTAAGATGAAAGGATGAAAAAACCTAATGAAGTTGAAAAATATTTTGAAGAGCTGTTAAGGTCACCTAGAAGATCTAGTGATAGATTTGGACTTGGACTAAATGAACATGCATCATCTACTAAAGAAGGAGAATCATCAAAGAATGGAGAATAGAAGAATGCAAAACCAAAGAACAATAAGCCCACATGCCATCACTATGGAAAATTAGGACATAAAACCAACATATGTAGAAAAAAGAATGGTAAGGTTGATCCTAAACCTAAGTTTAGGACATTGCTTTAACTGTAAGAAACATGGACATCAGACACATGAATGTAGGTCTAAGGTCAGTAATCCATCTACCTCACCTAAGTTTCAAGGTAATTGTTTCAACTGTTAGAAGTATGGGCATAGAGCATTTTAATGAAGATCTAAACCTAGATGGTCATCAAATGAATAGACTAAGTCACCTATGAAGAATAAATCATACAATTGGGATTATAAAACCTTGTACAATTGTCATTACTGTGGAAAATATGGACACATTAGAGAAAATTGTATGAAGACTCATTTCAAAGGAAAATCTAAAAGCTAGATGAATGGAAGCATGGTATGTTACAAGTGTAATAAGATAGGTCACCTAAAGAAATATTGTAGATCACCTATGCCAAGCAACGATCAGAATAAGAATGAAGATATCTGTGAAATTTTGAAAAATCAGATGAACAAGACATGGAAGAAGAAAGAAGAAGAAGAAAGGACAAATGAAGCTAGCAGATCTGAGGTTAGCCAATCTGATGGATTAGGTGATCACACTTCTTCTAACTAAGAATAGAAGGTATGCTTGGAACTGAATCTTACAAGGGTTTATCTTACATCAGTTCCTAGCATAAAGATTGAGTAAAAGTCCATATCTGTAAAGATAAAGATGCATTAGGACATATTTGAGTGAAATAGAGAATTTCATTATTGATACTGGGTGTCAGTATCTTGACTGAGTTATCAATGTATTTAGAGCACCTATTGTGACCGAGATTCTATATACACTGAGGTATCTTAAAAATTATATTGACCAAGCTTGTGTGAGCCGAGGTTAACATGACTTTGCTAAAGACAACTGTATTCCACTTAGAAATTTTGTACGAAGCATTTATGAGGCCCTAATTCTACTTTTTGGAATCTATAAAGTGGAAAGTTTCCACCTATTTCATTTCACCAAGAGAATTGAGATTTCTTTGACTGATTCAGAGTATGAGCAACTAGTTTGTTAAAGGTGACTTTGAATCTTTTCAGTGTGCCGTCGGAAAAAATCATCTACAGGACACTTACAAGAAAGGTACATTACCGAGAAAACATTTCTTTTTAGAAATTTTAAATTAAAATGGCATTATCATCATTTGCTACAATGAAGATACAAGGGATGGAAGTTTGCAATGCACAATTGGTGAAAAATGAAGTTTGCAAGACAAAGTCTTTTAGGGAAATTTTGGAAAGCACAATAAAAGGAGATTTGACCTGTGCCCTATCCTCAATTCTAAAGAATGTGTTGATAATGAATGATATTAGGTCTTGTTACATGTGCAAAATTGGAGAAATTGGATATTATGAGATCAAGGAGGTGTATAACAAATTATGTGATAATGGAGTGTTGAAGCCGGAGTATAAATTGGTTGCCAAACAAGGGTTAGTGCATGCCCTAAATTTCCCATAGAATTTCAAAGTTGAATGGATAAAAATAGTATTGAGTTGAGTACATGATATGAAACTATGGCTAGAAGATGGACCCATGAAGATAAAAAGGGAAATGACACAACAAGTTACTAGATACCCTACGATTCAAGGAGAAAGGACAATGAAGTGTTCAAGCAAAGAAGACATTTAGGAAAACACACAAGTAGTATGGAACAAGCGTGGAATGACGATCTCCACCATAACAGATCCAAAAATTGACTTTGTTGTTAGGGTTATCTCGCACATATTCTACCAATCCAGTCAATTGGACAACATCCCTTCTATGGTAGTGGACCAGGCATGGAAAATCATTAAGAAAGGACACACGTATGACCTTGTTGAGCTCCAACTAAGTCAACTTGCCGAGAACCTTAACTCAATCTAGACTAAAAATAATTGAATGTGTAAGTTTGGCTCTTTGCTAATCTGTCTATTATTTTATGTACATAAGTGTTTTCCTACTGATGGAGGTGTGATATGGGACAAGAAGAAACCCATTACTATTCAAATTAGTGAGTTCATAGGTCAGATAGGAGATAATTTTAATGGCGTGATGGATAACTATTTTGTTGAATTCAAAAAGAAAATGAGAAAGAGGAGTAGAGTCACTAAATGCCCTTAGCTCTTTTTTCTCTTCTAACAATCGGCACAACAAGTTCTTCCATTTTTCTTTCTTCTTCTATTATCTTCTCCCATTCCTCAGGATACTCACCAAGCTCTTCTTTTAGATTTTTTTTGCTTGTGCTCAATAGTGTAGATACTTTCTTGTGTGCAGATGCTCTAAATATAGATTCAACTTTAGGTGTACCTTCTCCTAATTCCATAGCTTCAAAGGTAGTTAACTTTGCAATCAACATCTCTCTACTAAAGTTTGGAGTTAGGGGTATAGTTTCTTGAATAGACATTGCCTTGAATTTGTAAGCAGGAGTTAGAGATTTGAGAATCTTTGCAATGACTTCATCTTTATCATAAGTACCTCCAAAATTTTTGATTCCAACTATAGCCTCTGTAACCCATTGAACATAGGGCCTAATGCTTTCATCTTCATTCATTTGTAGCTTGTCCATATTTGTCTTCCAGTTATGCAATTTCACTTGTTTGGTATACTTATCTCCTTCATAAAGTGCATCTAGTCTATTCCAAATTTCATGTGCCAAATCAAGATCTTTAATTTCAGTAAACTCACCCTCAAATAGTGCACTGATCAATGGTTCTCTTGCAACCATGTTTCAAAATACCTTTTTTTCATCATTGGTGGTTGACCCCAAGTCATTCTCAGCCTTCAGAGTTTCATTCTTCTTCACAATCATCTAGTAGTCTATGCCCAAACATAGAAAATGTGTTCACATCTTGTTTTTCCAATTGTCAAAGTTTTCAGGATCAAACTTAAGACTATCCATCCTATAGAATACCATTTTCCAACATCCCCTCAAACTATTTAGCTTTCTCTCTGAGGACCACAAGCTCTGATACCAATTGTTAGGAATAATAGTCCATAATACAACTAAGAGGGGGGGTGAATCAGTTGTATGATAGAATATTAAAATTTAAACTTTAAGCTTATCAATATTAGATCCAATGAACGCAATGAATTCCAATACAATAAAACAATATTTTGGTTTTGGGGAAACCCTGTTAAAGGTAAAAACCCCAGTGGGAATTAGCACCCACAAATAATGTACTGAGAGTATAGTAATCCTTGTTAGAAGATATAGCCCTATTAGGAGCTTATTGAAACATTACAGTACATGGTACTTGTTAAAGGATAGACAATGTTAGGAGTCAAGAACAATAGAGGGCTCACTGCCCAAGGCTCACTACCCAAAGAAGGTTAAATCCACCTCCAGAACTCACTAGTTCACAACAAGTGTATATGAAGAAATACACAATCTTTGAACTATTTACCTGCAACTTTCTTTTCTTGATCAGTTCTAATGAAGTCCACCAGTAATCCTCTACTCTACATATAGCATACACAATCTCAAAAATTTAGCAACCTCCTTATATCACATATATTCCATCCATGTCTTTTCCAAAGAAAAGACCTTTCATTTATACCTTATTACATTTTACCAAGATCAGGTTGGCCCATAAGCCTTTCCTAATTACAAAAAATTACATAAAACTTTTCTAAGATACACACGGTATCTAAAACAAGTTTATAATGATTACATTACAATAATTAAGGATCAACATCCTTGATTTATGCTTGCCAAAAAAAACACATGCTTCATTCCCTGAGTCAGCTTCAGAATAAGCCATCCCTGGAGCACATGCCATAGATGACATCACCAATCATTCTGTACCTTGCGCTAACCAATGAACATCCATCAATACCTCTTTCATCATCCTTCAAGTTTTCATACCTTGAATCCATTCCCTCTGAAAAGCTTTATCAAAAACTCAGAGACTAACTCTATCAATTCTCACTATCATAGTCCAGTGACCAATCTTCACCAAAACAACTTTAACTCTCTTAATATGCAATACTTAATGATGTGATCATAGATATAAGATCAAAACATCCTCTTGAGTTCTCATCCGACTTCACAACATCTGAAACATCTGTACACTAATTGTACACTGTGATTACTAGTTCGGTTCCTTCATAGAAGCATATGTTGACATCAGTGACAAAACACAAATGACAATAGTATGAGTGCCCATTCAGTAACGTAGTGATTAAACATATTACATGTCTCAATCACCACCCATGCATTAGCAATATCTAACACCACAGTCCAAACAACTTCAAGGGAAAGATCATTGAACACATTGTCTAACTGATCTTTGTATTACTCAAACATAATAATACCAAATAATTATTGATCTCAACAACTTATCTTTTCTCCTCTATATGTGCCAAACTACATCAACTACTTCACCAGATCTCAATATCAGATCTCTACAATTCACATATCCTCTTACAACATATATTTCTTAATTCCACAATTCCTTACACATTTTCTTCTTACTACAATAAAGGAAAACAATCCTTCCTTTATACCACACTCAAATAATTTAAAATGATTCGGCCTACAAGGCTTAACCAATTACAAAATATAAACCTTCACATCTTAAATAATATTTCAGAATTACATAATAACTGTCGGCTTCCAAACAAAATAAATCTTGACTCATGTGACCTCTGACCATGTTGTCACATCTACGTCACTATCATAATTTCTTCATCAACTGTAAAAATTTTCATGCCTAGATTCTATCCTGATGAGGAGATATCATCCAATTACCACAAGCTGCTTCTCAGGAACACTACCTAAATACTAGTTTACCTGAATTACATAGAACTGTCATGAATAATTGAAGTTTTGTATGGGCTATTGACTATGATCTGAGGACACAACATGAAGTAAGTCCTCAACTTCAAATATCTTGATCTTCAATATTCCACATCCTAATTCAGACACTGTCTGCTTCTCTGCTAATCTCCAGTAGATCATTGTGTTGACATCAATGACAACCACAGTCATGTATAAAACATACAACTACCTTAAAATGGCTCCAAATACTCCCCCATAGGATATATTCAGCATTCATTCCTAACAATTAAGGTCTTTGTTACCTATCTAACCATATAGTTTTTTGAGGTTTTTGTTGTGGTAATTTTTTCATCTCTAATTTCTTTTTTTAGTGTCCATTTTTTTGTCAAAAATTAAAATGTGGCATTTTGAGCATAGATTTTTATAGGTCATCAAATTTTTTTAAAAATTATATTTTTAGAAAATAGGCTCTATTCTACATACTTAGAGAAAATAATTTTATTCATTTTCAATTAGTTTTCAAATTTTTAATCGGAGAGCATGCTCAAATATCCATTTTTTCAAGATCTATCCACTTCAAAAATAAGTAATATATATATATATATATATATATATATATATATATATATATATATATATATATATATATATATATATATATATATATATATATATATATATATATATATATATATATATATATAGCCAAAAATTCTTCGATAAAATACATGTTGTTAACTAATTCCTCACTAGACAAATTTTTTAATTTTAAAAAAAAGTTTAAATTTTAAGTGGAGCACACTAGGCTCTATGTTATTTTAAAAAAAAAGAGGAGCACTTTAGGTTCTGCTCCTTTCTGAGACACTTAATCCTGACCATTTTTAAAAAAAATTAGTAGATTAAAAAATGAATATGGAATGCCTCAAATCTTTCTCTTAGTACATCTTCAATTTTTTATACTATATAGTTAGCTTTATTCTTTATTCTATTAAGGTGGACTATTTGGAGAATTGTGCTACTTCTAAAACTATTGAGGTAACTATAGTTTTAGAGCATGCTTGGTTATTATATTTCACATGCTACCTTATCCCCTTGGATTATTTAGTTTATTTATATTTCCTCTACTTTCTAATCTTCTACAATTGATCTATTTTGGTCTCATTTATTATCTAGTTAAATCTATTTTATTTATTTTTGGCTATTTGATATCTAATTTCCAATGTTTGAATTTCCTAGTTGAGGATGTTTCTTTTGGTATAAAGTTTCAACATTCCTTTCAAATTTTTATAATGTATGTTCTAGTCCTTTGTTTGATAAATTTATTCCTAGTTCAAATTTATCTCATTATAAGAAGGTTCAAGGGTTCCTTTTGATGTCTACTATCTGGGGTATTAAGTTTCTCATTTCCACCCTTCTTTCTAACCCAAGGTGGCTTTAGTATAAGATTTAAGGGCATCTTTAAGAACCCAGTAGGTAAGAAATAATGATTAAGGGTTGCATCCCATATATTATGTTGGTTGACATTTTGTCCCTTTTCTAATGTTTACTTCTTTTGGTTGTCTCACTACTTGTGAGGTCCTTCAAAGCCACCTTGAGGTCTTATATATTACAGGGTTTTTGAAACTATATCCCAATCTATTTAATTAGAACATTTAAAACAAAAATATAGCATAATAAGATTTTTTTAAAGAAAGGGGGAAGATTAAAGTAATTCCTATAGAAACGTGATAAATGATTGGGTAAGTGCAACAACCCTTAAAAATTTCTAAGAGTTAAATTAAAATATGACAAAAAAATTAAAATAATTAAAATGAAAGCATCTATTTAAATCAAACAATGATCTTTGATATACTTTTTCAACAAATGAAGAAGAAATAGTTAAAAGGGAATTCAAAATTAGTAGACTAGAACATTAACATCACATTCCATGATCCATATTCATCTCACAATTTTAAAAAATATACACATGTAAAATATTACATAATTTTTCAAACTTTCTTTAGTAACTATTTTGCTGGCATAGTTTAAGGATAATTTATTCTTATCTTGGCATTTTACCTCAATAGATTTCCTAATTTATTTATCACATTCTAAAATTTTTAGCTATAACATTATAGTGTGTACAAATTGAAATGATTTCTTTAGGATACAAGTACTATTTAGTTTCATCTAAAGAGGAAAGGATATCATCCCAAAAAAAAATTAAAATTGAATGTTGGTTTCCAACCCTAATACCTTTTATCACTTGCTAAATTTTATTTTTAATTAAAAACATCTCTACATCAAAATATAATCCTTAAAATTGAAAGGAAACCTTTTGCAGAGATATACAAGTTATATTTGTTGTCATATTGTCCAAAAGATATAGATCATTTTTCCCTCCCTTTTTTGGACATGCTTGGTTAGATAGACCTTCATTATTGAATGTTATGTTGGATACATGGTAATAGATTCATTTGAGAGGCTTTGTGTGTTCACTTCTTGTTGTTTATTATGAAAAAAAAAGATTTGAAGGGGACCAAATTTAAATTTATAAAAGCTAGACCATAAAGATGAAACGCATGAAAAAAAATATAGAAAGAGGAGGCTAACATACACAAAGAGATAGAACACTGACAACACCTAGATACTTAGAAAAAAACTAGAAAAATTGACAATACAGGGAACACGAGAAGAAAATTCAGGAAAGATTCTTGAGAGCCTCCACATTTTCACCCTCCAATTGAGTAATTGTGAGGGAAACTCTCTTCATGTCTTGAATGTCCTAGGGATTTTTTCCCCTTCCTTTTTAAAATCACCTTAGTTTTCTTTGTTAATTTCTAGCCTCCTAACCGTTTTCCTTGTCATCAGCATCCACATGAACCATCTCCCTATCTTGGTGGATGCTTTCCAATTTTATGACCATTGTGTTGAGAGTATATAGTGTGTTTTTAATGGGGAAATAATCTCCAATAGATCCCATAGTGCCCTCCTAACTCCACATAGTAGTGATAATAAAGGCCAACATTAACAACATTATAATTAACCCATAGGACGATGGACACTTTGCACATGTTTCATATAAGAAATTAACTCCTCCATCAGATGATCTCCTATTTGACACATTAGTTGATCACGAGTATGAACCCTCTCATTAATAAAGAAATATGCCACCTTGTTTGCTTCATAAAAAAAATGGGAAATAAACACCCTATCAAAACAACTGATTATCTCCAAGTATTTTTTTATCCAAATTGCAATTGTCCAAGAAGATTTTTTTACACCATTAGGGAACTATATAATGTTTTTGGAGTCCCTTTTTAACCCTACCATTTTAAAATTAAGAAGTTATGAAATTCTTAATCTATGGTAGGACATAATAGATTTAACTAGGTTGTTATTCTAAAAACCCAAGGGGATTACCACCACTAATACAAAAATACCATTATCATCTTTAACCAGTCCTCACACCCAACCAACCTAGGGTTTCCCTTTGCCACTCCATTAATGTTGATATTCACCCATCTAGGAGGAGGAATATTTTAGTAAACTTTATCTCTAGACCCTTGAATAAGTTTAAAATCAATAGAAATATCTAATTTAATTTTCTAAGGTGAGGCCAACCAATGGTTGTTATGAGAGAACAATTGTTTATCAGTTGTTAGGGATTTTTCTTGTAGGGTCAAACTTGGAAAATTATGGGCTTGATTCTCAGTTAAAAGGGGCTCCAAGTTTGCAAGAAAAGCCTAATTGATGAGGATTGGATAAGATCCCCCTTCTGCTTTGAGCTCGACAGGACCCAAGAAGGTATTGCCTATCAATAGGTTACTATATTTCAAGTAAGCTTTTGATTAGTGGATTAGGTATTCACTGTCATGTCATTGTGTTACTCAAATCTACTTCAATGAAAGATGACTCAGTAAATAGCTGAGAACAACCTATTACAGAATATGACAAAGGAAATTACGAATGTAAGATGATGAACAATGGGATAAGGATGTTAATCCTTCTTCTTTTTGTGAGTACAACTCAAGGAGGGTTAACCTCTGATTCTCTCTTCAAGGAATCAACAAGCTAAACTATATCACCTAGATACAATCCTTTCATAGTATGCTTGAAATTAGAAATAGAAAAGAACTAGTAATGAAATTTTGTGTTTGATGACATAAAGATAATTGCATCACAAATAGCCAACCAGTGCCTATTCTTGGGCAAAAGATATAATCCATAGGTTATAAATAAAACAAAATACTACAGAATTCCTAACAGACTATATGCAATCTAGAAAAAATGCCTTACAAACTATCTTCTCACTTCCATATTGTTGCATCAAATCCTTCAATACTACCTGCTCTCTAAAACCATTTATGAAATTCAATTCTCTCCTTGAGAGAAACTCACAAATAATTAAACAAACTACCTTGTAGCTGGTATGTTTTCAGATGCCTTACAAATAAAACATACAAGAGCATCAACAAAATGCAAAGAGACATAACAACAGAGAATAGGGACTGCACTGTATCTTATTGAAATATTCTTGCTTCAATACATTAAGGATAGAAAACTCAAAGCATAGACAAGATTGGGAAATTTGTCTTGCAGAAATACATTCAAAAAACCATCTGGAAGCTTGCTGTAAAATCTTTAAGTGAGAGGGCAGAACTAGTCTGAAACCCTTCAACAGAACAGAAGAAGAAATAGGGACAAGAACCCCTACAACTAAGAAGAGAAAAGAATAAATAAACTAAGAGAGAAACCCTAAAATCTACACTTGACCAACACCTGTCCACTCCGCAATCTGATCTCATTTGTCTTCTTGCTTCTCTGAAAATATGATCTTCTTGGGCACCTCCAAAATCTGATCTACTTTATCCTTTTTTGCATAAAATCTTCTCATCTACTGGAAATCTAATTTCTTTGTCCTTTACTCCTCCCTAAAACATGATTTAATCCTCTGTACCCTCTTATCCTTTCATCATGCAAATCTGATTCATTCGTCTGCCAAATCTGCAAAATCAATCAATTTTGGAAAAAAAAGTCTCCCTAAAATTTGATTGCGGATGAAAAATCCTTTACTGCTCTCAGCAACTTGATCTGATCTGATTCTAACTACCATCATTGCATCCGTCATCTTCTGGCATTTTTGAAAACATATTATACTACCATATTTGGACAAAAAATAGATTTCCCAGAGATTTTCCCATGAACAGCTCTGTCATGAAAAAATTCAAAATTTCTCCAATGTTTGAACTTTATGATTTTTAAATCTTTTCAAACCTTTAAAATCTGCACATACCTCTAGAACTAGCCACTTGTCACCATTTCATTGGATCCTTGGACAAACTCACTTTTAACCCCAGTCCATCTGGAGATCTAGAGACTACATTAATCTCTAAGTCTCTAAAGCATTTCCTTGACCATGGTTTCTTTTAGAGACTTAGAGAATTTCTTTTAGTCTCTAGGTCTCTAAATGAACAACTGGAGACTTGGAGACTAAGTCTCTAAGTCTCATAATCATTTGGAGACTTGGAGACTAATTTCATCTAGAGACTTGGAGACTAACCTCATCTAGAGACTTGGAGACTAAGCCTTTAAGTCACTAAATCATTTGGAGACTTGGAGACTAACCTCATCTAGAGACTTGGAGACTAAGTCTCTAAGTCTCTAAATCATTTGGAGACATGGAGACTTCTATTATGTAGAGACTTGGAGACTTCTTGACAAGTGTCCCTTTCTGGAAAATTTCTTTTGGGCCCATTGGCATGGAAACCAAGGTGGAGGGACAAGCCTGGACAAGCATAGCTTCCAACACTTTGATTTATTTCATATGTTTGGAGCATTCCATATAAACACTTTAAATTTTGAAATTGGGAGCAATGTGGGATAATTGCTATAAATTTTTTATGGGCAGTTTAGACAGTGTTGCACTTAGACAACTGTATCTCATGAACCATGATAAATTTTGAAAATCTCTCTAGTGAGAATCTGGAGAACTAGGTTTGTGAAAACATATCTGTAAATGAGCTCGATCCAATGGTTCAATAAAAAGTTATGCCCCCCACAATATGACTGTGTTTTTCTTTTCTGCAAATCCGTGTATGCACAAAATCCATTGATTCAAAAAATTTATTCTGTGCGATCCCATGGTATTTGGTTCTAAACTTTGAAGAAGATTCTCCTTCATATGCCAACTTGGGCTTCTCTATTTGTCTTCCACATTTGCATTAATTTTCCAACCATTCAACCGGACATACACTTGCTTTTAGAAAATTTTGAATTGTTCACTCCAAATTTGAGCCAAATTTGAGAGTACCTTAGAATCTCATGGTTGAAGCAGACCATCTAAAGAGAATTAGCTTGACAACTTCTTTTCACAAAAACCAAACAAGAACCCCTCTCGAATATCTCTATTGAAAGCAAGAAAACTACTCCTACTCTATACAAATGATGGCCTCGGGTCACCGAATTTTTTTAAAAACTTCTTACCTCTGTCATATACTTGATTTTCATTTCTTTCTTCTTGAGGTAAGCTGGACATTTTATTCCCATTTTTTTCACCAAGCATATCAACACTCTCAATCAACTCATTAGGCAAAACAAAATATCTATCTTCATTTTCATAGTGCATTTAAAAACTTGAAACACTTTCTTCATCTTGCTCACTATGAAAATAAGACTCGGCATGCTCATGAATACCACCATCAAACTGAAACTGATCTTCATCTACTGATTCATGCATGCTATCAAGTGGAAACACAAAATTCTCATACTCTATTTGATAAAAAACATCATTCATACCTTGACTTTTCATATCATCAAGTGTAGCCAGTTGGAGTTCAAATGAATAGTCAGATTTATACTCACACATATCATCATTATCAAATTCTGAAACCACTCCAAAACCTTCCAATGCATCTTCATAATCAAAATGCTAATTAGTATTCATGCAACAAAAATCATTATTAATTTTACTATAAAGTGTCGGCTGATATTCAAATACAACTCTATCAAGCACTTCATCATCAAACTCACAAAATGCAACATCATCATTTAAAACTCTGTCACATATGGAAGAAAAACACTCTGATTTCTCACAATAGTAAGACAGTGTGTCATCATTTACACCTGGCTCAACTAAATCTGAAACCTCCATGTGTTCTTCAAACAATAGATTGATAACCCCATGTAACACTCCTCTTTAAACATTATGACAAAAAATGGGTTGATCATCATCAAAATCCTCATCATATAAAGCATTAGTAAACACTTTAAACTTGCTACCCATTTCATTTTCATGGAGACTCTCAGCATATGAAGAAAAATCAGAATTGTATGAAGATTCATTGTTAACATCACCTACCAAGCATATAATCTCCATAATTACATCCTCTTCATTATCTTGTTTAGGATAACCATTACAGCATGACCATGATTCACCCCTAAACTCTTTGCTATATGCTGCAACTTTGTTATCCAATGTAGAACCATTAGATAACCTTTCATTCAAATCTTCATGTTCAACCTCATTAATATCACATTGAATCATCATTTCATTATCTTCATATTTTGAGGACAAATCACCCTCAAAATATTCATATTCAAGCCGATTTGTATAATGCAAAAATTGAGATGCATTCTCATTTTCAGATTCAAAAAAAGAATTCATACCTTCACTTTCAAAGGAGTGTTCACTTCCATCACTACTTTCTTCTTCCCATGTTGCATCCAGCTCATACAAAGACATCTCAACATCACTGCCTTCCTCATTCTCACTTGAATAACCACTTTGAGCACTATGTTCCTCTGACTGTGACTGATATGCACATGAATCACATTCTTCATCTTATGTTACGACTCTTCTTGAAATGTTGGATCAACAACTTCAAATTCATCATTAGGGACAACTTTCAGCCTCTTCATTTGCACAAGACTGAGATATAGAAGGAGCAACTTCATGTCTAGAAACATTAGCAACATCATGTTCAAAATCAACATTACAAGAACTCACTACTATAGCTAATTCACGGTTCAAAATATCAGCACATTGCTCAATCCTATCAAAGTCTGAAATATATCTTATTGTTGTAGCATCATGAACACATTTTTCATCAATAGCAAAGGACTCAACAACATTTATACACATATCTTGATTTGACATTTCAACTTGGTTATAAACTACAACATAATTGTTAATATGCTGATTTGAAACTGAGGCATCAACACTACATTCTTCTTTTCTTTCACATTCATTATACCGGCATATGTTCATGGCAAAATGACCTCTAGTCAATGCATACTTCAAATTGTTTTCAATATCCATTGTAGTTATAAATGCCTGATATAATGATTTAGGGTCTTTATCTCTCAATAAGTAATTCATTTTCTTATCAAATGCATCAAAGTAGACATTTACACACACTTGATCATTAGGTCTATAACTTTTAGGGATCTCATTCAAAAATTTTGCAAATCTGATATTGAATTGAGGAACAAGTTCGTCACTCTCAATATGAATCTTCAAAAAATTACTATAAGAATCAGATATGCTTACCCTTCCTCCAAATTGCTCCATGAAGGTTGAATGTAACTCACTCCAAGATGAAATAGAACATGTCGGTAGGAAAGAAAACTAGTCTCTAGCATCACCTTTTAAAGTTTGAATAAACAATTTCATATGCACATCCTCATGAGCAATTTCAAAGTCACACATCAAGTCACAAAACAACTAAACATGATGACTGGCTGAAACAAGATGGTTCCCATTAAACTTAGGAAAATGTCCTCTGATATCATTAGGAATGACATTTGGGAAACCATGAATACCATCAAAACATAATGGCATATATCTCATGGTAGAAATAGATCTAGGAACTTCACTAACCGGTTGCATGCTTGATGAAAAGAAATGTGACATTCTTTGAAACTATGGAACTTATTCACCAACAATAAATCTCCTTCTTAGCAGCAGACATATATACTTTCTACCAAACCAACTTCTTCAAACACACTTCACAAACTTTTAATTAACTCACAGTTCAAACCAGAAGTATGTAATTTCATTTTCATATGTCCTTTCTTTAATGAAAAAACCATTTGATAAGGACCATGTGAACACATAAAAAACTGAATGGAGAATACCTGGAAGCCTTTGCTGATTGTTGTTGTTCTCTTCACATTAGACTGAAATCTGAAACAAGGCTTCACACCTCGGGTTCATTCTTAGCACAGAGTCACCACCTCTCTTCAGAGGACACAAAATTTTCACTGATCTTTCTTGAAACATCAATAGATTCTAGACATTCCTCACAGCAAAGTCATATAATTTTAAACTTTTACAACAACAAATCCAGGTAATACACTTGCAAATCTGAAAACAACTTTCAAATTATGGCATTTATGATACTCTTCCCCAAACTGAATATAGCAAGACTCTGGGATACTCTTAATGGTAAACTTATTTCACTCCCCAGCAGACTCACATATTTGTTAGGGATTTTTCTTGTAGGGTCAAACTTGGAAAATTATGGGCTTGATTCTCAGTTAAAAGGGGCTCCAAGTTTGCAAGAAAAGCCTAATTGATGAGGATTGGATAAGATCCCCTTCTGCTTTGAGCTCCACAAGACTCAAATGGGTATTGCCTATGAATAGGTTACTATATTTCAAGTAAGCTTTTGATTAGTGGATTAGGTCTTCACTATCATGCCATTGTGTTACTCAAATCTACTTCAATGAAAGATGATTCTGTAAACAGCTAAGAACAACTTGTTACAAAATATGACAAAGGAAATTATGAATGTAATAGCATGATCAATGGGATAAGGATGTGAATCCTTCTTCTTTTTGTGAGTACAACTCAAGGAAGGTTAACCTCTGATTCTCTCTTCAAGGAATCAAAAAACTAAACTATATCACCTAGATACAGTCCTTTCATAGTATGCTTGAAATCAGAAAAAGAAAAGAACTGGTAATGAAATTTTATGTTTGATGAATTAAAGATAACTGCATCACAAATAGCCAACCAGTGCCTATTCTTGGGCAAGGAGTCAAAATATATAATCCATAGGTTATAAATCAAACAAAATACTACAAAATGCCTAATAGACTATATGCAATCTAGACAGAATGCCTTACAAACTATCTTCTCACTTCCATATTGTTGCATCAAATCCTTCAATAATGCTTTCTCTCTAAAACCATTTATGAAATTTAATCCTCCTTGAGAGAAACTCACAAATAATTAAACAAACTACCTTGTAGTTGGTATGTTTTTAGATGCCTTACAAATAAAACATACAAGAGCATCAATAGAATGCAAACAGACATAACAACAGAGAATAGGGACTGCACTGTATCTTATTGAAATATTCTTGCTTCAATACATTAAGGATAGAAAACTCAAAGCATAGACAAGATTGGGAAATTTGTCTTGCATAAATACATTTAAAAAACCATCTAGAAGCCTACTGTAAAATCTTCTGAGTGAGAGGGCATAACCAGTCTGAAACCCTTCAATAGAAAAGAAGAAGAAACAGGGACAAGAACCCCTACAACTAAGAAGAGAAAAGAATAAATAGACTGAGAGCGAAACCCTAAAATCTACACTTGACCAACACTTGTCCACTCTGCAATCTGATCTCATTTGTCTTTTTACCTCTCTGAAAATATGATCTTCTTGGGCACCTCCAAAATCTGATCTACTTTGTCCTTTTTTGCATAAAATCTTCTCATCTACTGAAAATCTGATTTCTTTGTCCTTTACTCCTCCCTAAAATATGATTTAATCCTCTGTAGCCTCTTATCCTATCATCATGCAAATCTGATTCATTCCTCTGTCAAATCTGCAAAATCAATCAATTTTGGAAAAAAAAAGTCTCCCAAAAATTTGATTGCGGATGAAAAAGCCTTTACTGCTCTCAGCAGCTTGATTTGATCTGATTCTAACTACCATCATTGCATCCATCATCTTCTGGCATTTCCAAAAACATATTATACTTGCATATTTGGACAAAAAATGGATTTCCCAAACATTTTCCCATGAGCAGCTCTGTCATGAAATTTTTTGAAATTTCTCCAATGTTTGAACTTTATGATTTTTAAATCTTTTCAAACCTTTAAAATCTATACATACCACCAAAAATTTCCACTTGTCACCATTTCATTGGATGCTAGGACAAACTCACTTTTAACCCCAATCCATCTAGACATCTGGAGACTACATTAATCTCTAAGTCTCTAAAGCATTTCCTTGACCATGGTTTCTTTTAGGGACTTAGAGAATGTCTTTTAGTCTCCAGGTCTCTGAATGAACATCTGGAGACTTGGAGACTAAGTCTCTAAGTCTCATAATCATTTGGAGACTTGGAGACTAACCTCATCTAGAGACTTGGAGACTAAGTCTCTAAGTCTCTAAATCATTTGGAGACTTGGAGACTAACCTCATCTAGAGACTTGGAGACTAAGTCTCTAAGTCTCTAAATCATTTGGAGACTCGGAGACTTCTATTATCTAGAGACTTGTAGACTTCTTGACAAGTGTCCCTTTCTGCAAAATTTCTTCTCGGCCCATTGGCATAGAAATCGAGGTGGACGCAAAAGACTGGGAAAGCATAGCTTCCAACACTTTGATTTATTTCATATGTGTGGAGCATTCCATATAAACACTTTAAAGTTTGAAATTGGGAGCAATGTGGGATAATTGCTATGAATTTTTTATGGGTAGTTTAGATAGTGCCACACTCATATGACTATATCTTACGAACCAAGATGAATTTTGAAAATTGCTCCTGTGAGAATTTGGAGAACTAGGTTTGCGACAACATATCCAAAAATGAGCTTGATCCAAGGGTTCAATAAAAAGTTATGCCCCCCACAATATGACTGTGTTTTTCTTTTCTGCAAATCCATGTATGCAAAAAATCCATTGATTCAAAAAAATTATTTTGTGGGATCCCATGGTATTTGGTTCTGAACTTTGAAGAAGATTATCCTTCATATGCCAACCTGGGCTTCTCTATTTGTCTTCCACATTTGCATTAATTTTCCAACCATTCAACCCAACATACACTTGCTTTTAGAAAATTTTGAATTGGTCACTCCAAATTTGAGCCAAATTTGAAAGTACCAACATATCAGTTATCTTGAATTAAGCACTTTGAACAATATTATGATTGTTATGAGATCCATGTATATTAAGGAAGGATACTCTCTCTCTCTCTCTCTCTCTCTCTCATCTGTGTGCTAAAAACAAAATCCACATTCCTGAAGCAAAATTAAAGAAATAAGTAATTCTAAGAAGTTCAAAATTTGAGCTAGATTCTATTTATATTACTATAGGAGGATTTTTCATAAATTGGTTGTTCAAAATAGTCTTTTGACCATAAAATTTTCTATTAGGATTTAGCTACCTAGAAGGTTACCAGATTGTTTTAGAATAGGGTATCCATATTGATCATACAAGGTTTGACAAAGGTTTCCTCTTTTGCCTTTTGAAATTTGACAATCTAGCTCATGAATCTCTTTAAGTATAAGGATTTACTTAAAGTTGGCTTGTATATAGGGAATCAACTATATGATCTTAACTCCTCTTCAATATTACAATCCATATATGGTTTATATGATATGATAGGAAAGTTCCTTGACAATTAATATGAAATAGAGGACAAACTAGTTCTTCCACTTGTTTTTTACTATGGTTGGTCAAGTAAAGTTTCATTATGAAAATATTTATGCTCTATACTGGACAATCTCCTATTTTGGGCTTTTAGTCATTGAGAGAACTATTTTTTGTTGGGGGTTGGTAACTTTTGAAAATAAGGCTAAGTTTGATTAATTAATTTTTCTATAGCAGGGAAACCTATGTCAAACCCTATATGATCAATATGACTTCCATATTTTAAAATGTTTTGGTTACCTTTCATGTAGCTGAGTCTTGCTAAAAAATTTCATGGTGGAAAGAGTGTATTAAACAACCTATATATGAAATGTCCTTCTGTAGTACCATAAACAAAATATGGAGGGATGAATCCTTTAATTTGGAATAATAAACAAAATGCATATTAGTCATATTTGTGTTCTAAAGAGATAGTAAAGTTTGTCCTAATAGAAATATGAGAATCTACTCTCTTTCTTATATTAGGGTATGTTTCTAAATATACGATAGGAAGTGTGTATATGATGATGACTACAGAATGACTATGCAAAAGAATAAACTAAATTAATGCTCACATATCTTAGAGATAAACAATAGCAGAGGTTGGCCACCAAATCAATATGACTTCTTACTATTAATATTTAAAATATAGCTTAAAAATGAGAATAAGAGACATAAAGGCCAATCTAGTTTCTAATATCTCATGAGTGATCGAGAATACTCCCTATGGCTTTATTAATCTCTCTTACGACTAGAAAAATAAGAATCTAGAGACACTATAGATCTAAGACTTACTCCTAATGTTTTTGGTTCCTCAAATGAGATCACAAGTCCTTATTTATAGAATTTTTGAGGCCAGGAGGTAGATGGTAGTTGTGAATATTATGAACTTTTGTGGGTGGAATATTTTTTCAAAAGGTAGGTGGTAGGAGTAGAAATCATTGGCTACTAGTAGGTATGAGTCATAGCTTTCATTAAAAAGTAGGTGGACTAAATCTTGGTACTTTTTGAAAGATAGCAGAAGTGGAGGAATATGTACATTGCAATAAGTGGGCTCATTTCAGATAATTTGAATTTTATCTTCTCTATTTCCTAATCTCTATTTACTAAAATATTAATATTTGTATACTAACAATTAATTATGAGTATCAAATTTTTAGAAGCTAAAAAGTTAGAATGGTCCACTTAACACCTATACATGGCTATAGGGATCTTTGTATATAAATAGGGTTGCATCCTAATGTCACATTATAATGTGGGTGATATCACAAAATAGATAATCCCATGTACTAACCAAATGGAAGGGGATCCATTACATCCTTTGGAAGTGGTGCAAAGGTGATATCCCAGTCATCTAATTTTTTTCCAAAAAAATGGTCTAATTGGAAAATATAGTCATGTCCAAATGTCCTAGGTATAATTCAAATTGTAAAGAAAAGGTTATAGGTGAAAGGAAAATTCACATATCTTTAATGTCACCATTTTCCCACTAATTAGTCATGAGTGGACATAATTCTATTTTGGGAATGTCTTAACAACATTTTGGTAGTGTGTTAAGTATTGAAACAAAACCTATGCCAATGTCCTCCATATTATGGGATGTATTAAATTGAGAAATTCTTTCATATCTTCCTTGAATGTGGCTCCTATCATATCAATATATTGTCCAATGGTCTCTTTCAAAAGTTAAGTAGGCGATGAAGCTAAATTCTATGTTTTTTAGAAAATTTAGCTTTTTTCATTTGGACCAATTAATTCTAAAAAGACCTTTGATATGAAAATGTAGAGTTACATAAGTGGTACACCAATGTCAAATAGGACCATCTTCTAATCCAAGGAATTCTAAGACATTTATTTCTTCTTCATCGTCAACAAAGCCATGTTGATTATGGGAATAAATAATTTCTGTTACTTGAAATAACTATTTCTCCATAATATATGCTTCAAGTATTCATTCCATTATATTTTTGGGTAAAAATGGTAGACTCTCACCATTATGTGATCTAATAAACATTGTAGTACCATCCACTCAAAACTTGTTAGGTTCACCAAAGATAATTTCATCATTATAAATGGATCCTACTAATTCTCTAGTGAGAGCATCTGCTAGCAGATTATTTTTTCATTTAATCCACTCAATATCAAAATCATAACCAAGAAATTCAAAATACTAGAGTACAATTCATCTTTGTGCAATAGTCTTCTTTTTCAATAGGCTTCTCATGACTTGACTATTTGTGCAGATTGTAGATTTGACTAGCTTGAGGAAGATTTTAAATATTTCAATACTTTACCTCACTACCAGTATCTCTTTTTCAAATATGTGATATCTGCATTAAGTATTATTGACGGTTTGTGATCTATATTTGTAGATATTTCTATTCCCATTTTATTTTAGGAGTGAATTCTGAATATATCATATGGGGGATTATTCGTAGTCATTGTGTAGTAGTTGTTGTTGCATTCATGACCATGATTGTGAATGATGTCAACACAGTGATCTACTGAAGATTAGGAGAGAAGCATATAGTGTTTTTATTAGCGTATGTGGGATATTGAAGATCAAGATATGTGGAGTTGATGAATTAATTTATGATGTTTCATAAGATCATGGTTAAGAGAACATACATAAATTCATCTATTCATGATAGTTATGTGTAATTCAGTGGAAGTAGTATTCAGGCAGTGTTCCTTAGTAGCAGTTTGTGGAAATCAGATGATATCTCCTAATCATGATAGAATCTGAGCATGAGGAGTTTTACAGATGATGAAGACATGATGATTGTGATTTGGATGTGACAACAAGATTAGAGGTCGCACGAGTGAAGATTTATCTTAATTGGAAGTCAATAGTTTTATGTAATTGTGGAATTTTGTGTAACATGCGGAAGATTTTATTTTATAATTTGTATGCCGACTCATTTGTAATTATTTGAGTGTGGTATATAGGATGGAATTTTTTCCTTATTGTAATGTAAGAAATAGAGAGTATGTGAAAGTGAATTTTGGAATTGTGCAATACTTTTTGTAAGAGGATATGCGAAGTATAGAAATATGGCATTGAGATCTGATGAAGCAGTTAGTGCGGTTTGGCACAGTCAGAGGATAAGTGACAAGTTTTTGAGACCAATAATCTTTTGGTATTATTTTGTTGAGTATTATAGATATCATTTGGACAGTGTGTTCAGTGACCTTTCCCTTGAAGTTGTTTCGACAATGGGTCCTTCTGTCTTCCATAACTCCTAACAGGGTTAGAATATTTTAGCAGGGATTCAAAGTCTCCTAACAGGGACTGATATGTACTGAATGTATTTCATAAAACTCCTAGCAGAGTTCATCCTCTCATAAGGAACTTTCATATTAGTGCATATTTTGTGGGCATCATTTCCACCAGGGTTTACTCTTTGATCAAGAGGTTCCCTAGTCAACATATCTTGTGTTATTGTGTTGTGTATGTATATCTTTCTATGGTTGTTAATCACATTGCTTACATGGTTAAAATCTATTAAAGGTGATAAAAGTTGTATTTATCTGATAAGTGATTCAGCCCCCTCCCCCCAATTAGTTATCTTGGTGGACTTTACTTTCTAACAATTGGTATCAGAGCAGCCGGTCCTTGAAGGAAAAGTTTAACAACTCGAGGAGATCCATGGTGAGTCATTTCAGGAAAGAAAGCCCTAAGTTTGATGGAGTGAATTTTAATAGCTGGAAAGAAAAGATGAAGACAAGTTTACTTTGTTTAGGACCATTATATTGGTTAATCACAAAGAAAAAGAAGATTATCATTGATGAAGAAAAAATTGAAGAATGTACTAATGAGGAGAGAGATCTATTCATGTGTAACATACTTTCCAGAGAAGCAATTTTGTCAGCCCTTCCAAAAAATGAGTATAGTCAGGTAAAATATCTAAAAACATCTCATGAAATTTGGTTAGCTTTACAATCTACTTTTGAAGGTGATGAACATGAGAAGAAAGTCAGATTATATATTTGGATATGTGCATTTGAAGATATAAGAATGATGTAAGATGAATCTGTTAGAAGCTATATTGGTAGAATGTAAGAAATTGTTGCAGGTATAAAATCTTGTGAAGGAATCAAGATAGAGAATGAAGTGATATGGAAAATTCTGAGGATATTGAATCCTACATTTAAGTAGACAACAAATATTATTGAGAAAGTTATACCTTGTACTGATAATTTCAATAGAGAAACTCTTCTTGGAAGATTAGAAGCAACAAAGATGAACTTGAGACAATCAAGAGACCTACCTAGAATGGAGAAAACATTCAATGCACTTAGTATTCACCCTACTTTGTCAAGAAGCATCAGTGTGAGTGGAGATTATGCTAGTAGAAGAAGATCTAAGAATGAAGAGGATAAGAAGATTGAAGAAGGATTTGCCTTGCTTGTGAAAAGAGAACTAGATGGTAAGAAAATTTTTAAATGTTGGACTTGTCAAGAATATGGTCATTTTGCATCTAAATGTCCTAAGAGAGTAAAGAAGTATAGAAATAACTTTAAACCTAGAAGATCTAAAGAATGTTATTATGCTAATGATGAAGAATTTGAAGCTAGTATGGAAAAATCTCTAAGTGAAAGTGATAATGAGAATGATGATATAGGATTTGTAGCAATAAAAGAGGAAAATCCTAAAATAGAAATTAAGGAAGAAAAAGCTTTAGTTTATGAAGTAGAAAAGAAATTTTATTGGATTATAGATAATGGTTATTCATATCATATGACTGGAGACATAAATAAATTCATAAAGTTTAACAATTATGATGGAGGAATTGTTAGAGTTGGAAACAATGCACCTTGTTTGATAAAAGGTATAGGATCTATTACTCTTAATGGAAAGACTAATATAGATGATGTTTACTTTGTGGATGGATTGAAACATAATATTTTGAGTGTTGGAAAACTAGTTGATAAGGGATATCAAGTTTGGTTTACTAAGAAAACTTGGGTAATCAAAGATAAGGATGGTAGTTTGATTGGTACTGGATCAAGAACTAGAGATAACGTATTTCAGTTGAATCTTATTGAGATGACATGCTTGATTACTAAGATTGATGACAATTGGTTATGGCATAGAAAATTTTGTCATATAAACTTTGATAATATTGTGAAATTAAGTACTACACTTGTAGTAAGAGATTTTCCTAAGATTATGAAACCTACTAACATGATTTGCAAGGAATGTGTGATGGCTAAGTAGAAGAGAAGCTCGTTTCCTAGCAAGAAGTTTACAACAACAAAGAAGTTGGAAATTGTTCATACAAATTTGAGTGGTCCCACAAGGACTAGAGGATTCTATGGAGAAAGGTATTTTATGATTCTTGTTGATGATATTATCTTTGGAGGAGAAGACGAAGCTAGTGATAAATTTGTAGATGAAATAAAGATTGAATTTGAAATGAGTATGACTAATGAGATGAAATATTTTTTTGGATTATAGATAACAAAAAAAGTGATGGTATCTTCTTATGTAAAATAAATTACTTGAATGACTTATTGAAGAGATTTGGAATGGAGAACTGTAAGCCAGTTGGAACACCTTGTTAGGAATGAGAACACTGAGAGGGGGGGTGAATCAATGTTCACTATATTTTAAATTTTCACTCTAATCTAAATACTGAATTATAAATGCTTAAGTATAGAATTAAACATTCACATGAAATCAACACATGACACCAATATGGTTATGGGGAAACCCAAAATAGGTAAAAACCCTAGTGGGACTTGATACCCACTAATAATCTGCACTAGTGTTTTGTGATCCTTGTTAGAAGATCCTTTACCCTGTTAGGAGTAGCTTTACAATGCTTTTAGTACAGTAGACCTTGTTAAGGGTTGGACCCTATTAGGAGTCTTTTAAATGATCCATCTTAGGGGAGTGGACTCACTGTCCTAGAGCTCATTTCTCAAATGATGAAGGCTACAACCTTCAGAGATCAGATACACACTATATCTGTAGGTGAACTGTTCACTATGACACTTCTTGTCAGATCAGTTCCTTTGATGCATTGATTCTTTGACCTCTAGAAAATCTCTAATACATCTTATTCTCACTTTTCATACCTCTACTCTGCTTATCACAACTCTATTACAACTTCCATAATGAATACAATGGGTGCACCTTATATTTATGCGCTGATACCAAATATACAATTAGGTCGGCCCTATAATTAATTACTAATAACACTTCCAAAAGAATTGGCTCAAGTGTGCTTACAATTATACATGTACATATGTTGAAAACCTAAATACAATGGGTGCATATCCTTTACAACATTAATTTATAATCGCAAACCAAAATAGTTACTGTCAGCTCTATGCTCTGTTCTCTACTGGCACACACTGGCTGTGTAACTTTAACTGATTGTAACTTTCACATCTTTGCATATCTACTTATGCACTCTTAGAATAATCATAAGTATAGTCTAAAAACCTTAAATTTTAGGTTGCATACCATAATTCATCTGTACACATGTGCGCTAATGCTCTGAGTCACTAGTGGTCTGTATGATGTCTAGTCTTTAAAACTTAACTGATTTCTGATCTTTACACTTAGTTTACTAACTCCAAACTGCTATATGACTTTGTTTCCATAATGAAAACACTATATCTAGCCATATATCTCAGTATAGAAAACTTTCCAACACACCTATGGTAACTTGACACAAGTTATCTAGCACAGATGAGACTACTGCAATTGAACAGAAGAAGTACAAATGTATGATTGGAGGATTGCAATATTTAACTCATACAAGACCAGACATATCACATGCAGTTGGAATTGTTGCAAAATTTCAAGTTGATCCCAGAGAAAAACATTATACAATAGTAAAAAGGATACTAAGGTAATTAAGAGGCACAACTGAATATGGATTATGGTGGAGCATTTTTCCTTGGAAGAAGATTGGTTTCTTGGCTAAGCAAGAAGCAAAATTGTATTTCACAGAGCACAACATAAGAAAAGTATGTAGTAGCAACAAACAATTGTAATCAGATAATTTGTATGAAAAAAATGTTGAAGAATATTGGAATACAATTTTATGAGCCTGTTGTTATACACTCTGATAACACTAGTACAATTAGTATGTCTAAGAATGTTGTACTACATTCTAAGACAAAGATATAGAAATAAAGTATCATGTAGTGAGAGAGAAAGTTGTAGAGAAAGAAGTTAGTCTAAAGAATATAAGAACAAAAGAGTAGATTGTAGATATATTTACAAAGCCTTTTCCTAAATACATTTGAGTATCTGAGAGGTATGCTTGGGGTTATGCCCCAACCTACTTTTGAGAAGTGATGCAGATTTTTGCATCAGTCCAATGGTATTTGAGCCTTATCTTTCTTCTGGATTGGATATTGGTACTTCCTCTATGGGGGAGTATGTGTTTTTGAGCTGAGTCATGAGGACTCTAGTGAATGTATTTTCTAAAAAGTGTCTTTTGACATTAAAATTTTTGTTGACATAGTGATGTGGCATTTGTCATTCATGTCAATGGGGGATAAGGATACATGAAAAACCATCTAGTTAAAGAGAACTTGAAGGAGAAGGTTAAAAGAAATATAAAATGGAAAACTAAAATATTTGAGCATGAACAAGAAAGTGAAATAAGATTTTATTGATGAAGAGGCCTTGAAAATCATTTCAGAACAACAGTGTTGCAGTGTTGGTATTCATGGAACTTGGATGTTTTTTCATCTATGTTGCCATCAATGCCAATGGGGGAGATTGTTAGGAATGAATGATGAATATATCCTATGGGGGACTATTCATATTCATTCTATATTATTTGTTTTTGCATTCATGACTATGATTTTCATTGATGTCAACATAGTGATCTACTGAAGATTAGCAGAGAAGCAGACAATGTTTGTATTAGCACACATGGGATATTGAAGATCAAGCTATGCGGAGTTGAGGACTCAATTTATGAAATTTCATAAGATTTTAGTTAAGAGTTCATACATAAATTCATCTATTCATGATAGTTATGTGTAATTCAGTGGAAGCAGTATTCAGACAGTGTTCCTGAGTAGCGGTGTGTGGAAATCTGATGATATCTACTAATAGAGATAGAATATAAGAATGCAAAGTTGTACAAATGATGAAGACATGATGATTATGACATGGACATGACAACAAGGTTAGAGGTCTCATGAGTGAAGAGTTATCTTAATTGGAAGCTAATAGTTCTATGTAATAATGGAATTTTGTGTAATGTGTGGAAGATTTTATTTTGTAATTTGTATACCAACTCATTTGTAATTATTTGAGTGTGGTATATAGGAAGAAATGTTTTCCTTATTATAATGTAAGAAATAGAGAGTATGTGAAAGTGAATTGCGGAATTGGGCAATACTTATTGTAAGAGGATATGCGATGTATAGAGATCTACTATTGAGATCTGAAGAAGCAATTGGTGCAGTTTGGCACAGTCAGAGGAGACGTGATAAGTTTTTGAGATCAGTAATTTTTTGGTATTATTTTGTTGAGTAATATAGAGATTAGTTGGACAATGTGTTCAATGATCTTTCCCTTAAAGTTGTTTGGACAGTGGGTCCTTCTGTCTTCCATAACTCCTAACAAGGTTAGAACTTTAAGCGAGGATTCAAAGTCTCCTAATAGGGATTGATATGTACTGAATGTATTTCATAAGAATCCTAATAGATTCCATCCTCTCACAAGGAACTTACATATTAGTGCATCTTTTATGGGCATCATTGCCACCGGGATTTACTCTTTGATCAAGGGATTCCCTAGTCAACATATCTTTTGTTATTGTGTTGTTGGGTATGTATATCTTTCTATGGTTGTTAATCACATTGCTTACATGGTTAAAATCTGTTAAAGGTGATAAAATTTGTATTTATCTGATAACTGATTCACCCCCCCTATCAGTTATCTTGGTGGACTTTACTTTCTAACATTTTATTCTTCCTGGATCAACATAGAAGACCATGTAGTTTCAGAAGCACTAGTATACAATATTAACGAAAATTCAAGAGTTGGAATTTTTAATGAAGGCAAATGTTGGAATTTAGATTTTATTCTTTATACATCCTCACTTGTTTGTATTTACCATCCATCCATGTTATTCTTTAAATTTTCCTATATTACTTTCATGTCTTCTGTGAGGTCCTTGTAAATGATGAAACATATCTTAAACAACCCAAAAATATCTAAATTTATTTTTTGATTTGATGTATATCAAGAAACTCCTATATTCTCTTTAGAATATGGGGTTGTAACTAGATTTGACCTTTAGTTAAATGAAAACCATGGAAATCAATCTTATCTTTTCCAATTAGCATATTTTTGGCTGATAATAATATCCATGCTTTTTTATTTTTGCAAAATGTTTCTCCATATGTTAGAGGTTCTCATTTGTTGAATATAAGAAACTAATGATATCATCAATATAAAAAACACAAAATCTTTTAGATTCCTTAATGCCTAGTCCATCCTTCTTTGGAAATAAGATGGTGTTGTGTAGAGAGAAAAAGGCATAACATTCCATTCACAGATTCCTTGTAGGACTGAGAAATTTATTTTGTATCGATATGTTCTTTTACTTTGATTTTCTAAAATCTTGATTTAGAGTGAAATTTAGAGAAAACCTTTTTGTTAGTAGTCCTCCTAATTAAATCAAGTCTAAATGGAATTGGATAATTAAATGTGAAGATGATGTCATTCAGGGGTTTATAATTGGTGCAAAATCACTTGTTACCCCTCTCCTTCGCAACTCACTTGTTGAAAAAAAAAATTTAGGGAAAGAGAAGGGACTTTTACAAGGCCTGATAAAGTGATCATCCAATAAATCTTGGATGTGTTCATCCATTTCTTTAACTTCTATGGGAATCAATAGATATGTTGGTTCATGAGGAATAACTCATTCACATTCAGACCTAATTTGTATCTCACATTCCTCATGATCCTATGACTAGAACTGTAATGGTTTTAAACTAAAACAATTATTTTCAAACCTATTCTTGATTTCATCAAATAATTCAGATGGTGCTTCAGATATCTATTTTATAGATTCTTTTTTTTTTTCCTTTTTTTGGTTGTTCAAATTTATATGAAGAATATTGAGAGCTGGAATTTCAATTTGACCATCTTCATGTCTAAGACATATTTTATGTTTCTAGAACTAAAGTGGTTGATAATTAGTAAGGAAAAGATAACAAAGGACATCTTAATTTATGCCATTGTATTCTATGGGGTTAGTAAAAAATGTTTTGCCTTTTATTTTGATGTGTACATCATGTGCACACCTACCCTTATGAATCTTTTCACCATTAATGGCATAGGTACATGGCATATCATGCCTTTCCTTCTAGAATTATGGGGGTATGGCATTTTTTTTTCTAGTCATCTATCTGAACTTTTATCTACAAATTGATCTAATAGAATTCTTTTGAATCATAGGAACCAAAATATTACCCTCATATAATTACCATGACTTACAAGTAAGAAGGCGCAAGCTTTATGCCTTGTTTTATTGACAAAAATGTTACCACTGCTACTGCTCCTTACTTTTAAGATTTGATTAGGATTTTGGTCTTCTCCATGGTGTTGCTGGTCTTGTTTGAATAAAACATACTTAATTTCCCCCACTGTGCTAGAAATATTTCTTAATTCTTTCTATTGAATTTTTACCATTCTAGTCAGATTAGCAACATCATTAAATACAAGACCCAATTTCATAAAAGTGGAAATAACATTAGTGTATCTATCGTTGGGATATTTAGAAGTATTCCTATAAAAAGAATCCTTTTTTTTCCGATTTTGGGAACTTGTTTCCATGCTTTGATTGTTCATACTTATGTTATCTTTTGAGCTATTTTATAAGCTCAACTTTTTCTTCCTCAAGATTATTTAATGTAGAAGAATGTTGTTGTACTAATACCTTTCTTCCTTCTTTAGTTCCTAGGGTCTTGTAAGGATCTTTCAAATTTTCTATCTAGACCTCTAACCTGATATCTTTCAAGGTATTCTTTAGTAGAGAAACTAGATAGTAATGTTCTTTAGAGGATGAGGATTTAGCTTATAAGTCTTCTTCAAATGATAAGTCACTTTCCTTGTACAATTTCCATATCCTAGTTTTCACTTTCAAATATTGCATTTAGAAAATCAATCGCATAGTAAGGTCCTTTACAAATAAAACACTTCATTCTTTTGCGAATATTTTTATTCCTTTTACTTAGTAAGTATGGTGGGGTTCATTTTGACAACATATCTTTTTTGTATGGAATTACTTAATATCTCCTTTTGTATCCATACATACCATGTTCACATTTCCAAAAAGTGTGTTCTCTGTCATGATGGTGTATGGAATATTTCTTGCATTGACACTTTCTTCCTCCTCAACAACCTCCTTTTTTTAATTTCTTAAGTTGTTTGAAATCAACTAATTGATTGATTAGTGGATTATTGTAAAATTCCCTCATATTATAAATATAATCATACTCATCCTTGTTAGCTTGTAGGGATCCTATAAAACATTATTTTTCAAATTTGTGACCAATAAATTTTTTTAATTCTACAAAAGTAGATTGAGATACTATTAAATTTTACTTTTTGATGATGTAATATTCTGCCAATTTCCACCTCCATAAGGAATTGAATTTAACTAATATTGTTTTGTTGTTAAATCATGCATTTTATTTTCTCTAATCATATATATATTTTTCAAATACAAAATTATAGTGAAATTTGGGTAAGTTCGTAAGCTTCATAAATTGCAACATTTTATTTTCTTCTAATTTGTGATTATTAATTTCTCCACAGAAAAGATCAATTAAAAAATATTAAATCTTTCAAATCTTTCACAAAATATATCTTTATTTCCCATGTCCTTCTTACTTACATATGCATAACCTTCATTTTGGGAAGTTATGGGTCCACAATTTGGCAAGTTGTTCCACCAATTTATTAATTTTCCTAATAATAATCTAACATCATAAAGAATTTTATTAGGTTCAGTCCAGATACCACTAGTTTTGTCAAACATATTCTCAAGGGTGTCTTCCCATGTACAAATAGCATCATAGGGTTCAACAATTAAATTATCAATATATAAGACATTCCCACTAGCAGAATAAGGTCCGATTTGTTTTTGTTTAGATTTTTGTTTTAGGGAATATTTTATTTCTACATCCATTTCAATTTTCTTGGAAGATTCCCATTGTCTAGTGATCTATAGCCAATTATATCCTAAAAAATCCAAATCTAATTTTTCTAAATCTTGTACTGAGTTATGTACAAAAAGGTCTGCATTTGAATCATTAATATCATATATTTAAAAACTATTTACATCTTATGTTTCTCACTCTTATTATTTATTTACATAGCAAGGCTCATCCATATATACAAGTTCTAGTTCTTCTTCCTCAATATTGTTCTCTTGAAGACAGTCCCTAAGTTCTTCTATTGTAGCCAAATCATGTTCTTTAAATTTTGGAAAAAGGAGTTTAGTAGAATTTTTGTCTCTATGAGAAGAATATTCAACAAGCTCTTTCTCAATTTTTTTCATTTTTGAACTTCCTAGTATTACCATATTCGTGGGTTTTGATTCAAGAACATTTCTTTTCTTTTTCTCTTCTTCTGATGAACTATCTTGGCTACTTTGATGTTTTCTACTTCTTTTAATGACTAGCTGAATTTTGTCTAACTTGCTAGCTATTATATCCATGAGATCTTTTGTTCCTTTACCTCTTTCTTTCTTTAAGAGTCAAGTTTTTTCTAATTTTCATAGATATGTTGCAAATAATCCTCATGATGTGCGATTAGAGAGAGCATAATTTGAATAGCTTGGTTCTCTTTTCTGACTTGGTAGCTTATACTTGCTATGCCATTCATCATAGAAGTTGCATGTTTTTCTATTTTTGAAACTAAAGAATTTATGCTACTATGTATGGAAGAAAAAATATTTAATTTAGCCTATTTATCTATACATGTACTTCCAATATTCTTGATATCAATGCCCATATCATCTAGATTGTCTTGAGAAGAAATCATCCATTATGACAACCAGTTCCTCTGGCCTTTTTGAATTTTTCTTCTTTTCACCCAAGTTAACATGAAGTTTGGCCTCATATTTTCCCCAAATTTTTTTTGTCAGAATGCACAACTATGAATTTCATAGGTTTTGGCCATCTACTTCTTTCATAGTCAACCACTTCTTGTTCTTTACCTTTCATTTCAAGCTTATATATGCTTTTGTTTTTGTTATTGGCTCTTGGCAGTCATTCCTTTATCATCCCTTATTTTTCTCCCATCTTAGTAATCTTTATTATTTTACCTTTCTATTCTAGCTTTTTATCCTCCTCCTTATAAGGAGTCAAGGCTAAAGGTTGATTGTCTATAGAGAATAGACTATATAATCTTAATTTCTCTTCATTATTATAATTCATATATGGTTTATGTGAAGTGGTAGGAAAATTCCTCAAAAATGAATACAAACTAGAGGACAAACTAGGTCTTCCACTTGTTGAGGCCTCTTGTTTCTCAAATAAAGTTTAATTAGGAAAATATTTAAGCTCTATGTTGGAAACTCTCCTCTTTTATACTTTTGGTCCTTCGGAGAACCATTCTTGGCTAGGGGTCAATAACTCTTGGAAATAAGGTTGAGTTTGATTAATCAATTTTTCTATAATAGGGAAACCTATCCATCAAGTCATGTATGACCTTGTATGTCTACCATATTCTAGAAAATATTTTGGTTACCTTCTAGGTAGTTGACTCATGCTAGAAATTTTGATGGTGGAAAGACTTTGTTCAACAACATATAAATGAAACATTCTTCTCTAGTAGCATACACAAAATCTAGCTGGAGGACTCCTTAAATTTGCAATAATAAACATGATGCAGATTGGACATATTTTTGTTAGTGTTATAAGGAACTGAGAGGGGGGTGGGGTGAATCATAGAAACCATAAATCTTAAAACCTTTTCAATAAATTGTTAGGATTAACAAGATAAATAATAGTTACATGCAAATATAGCCAATATCAGCAAATAATAAACCAAACAAAAGAGAAAACAAGAAACAAAGGTTTAATGTGATTCACCCAATTGTTGGGCTACATCCACCAACAAAGAGTCTAATATTTTTATTATCCAGTGTGTAGTTACTACCCTAGTACTTTCATGTTTTTGATTGACAAGATCATTACCTTATTATCTTGGATTATATATATATTATTTATTTTTGAGTTCATGATAAGACATTTTGATGTTTATACGTTTATATACATTTTGTTTACTTTATCAAAATAATAGATTAATTGACATGATATGATGTTTTATGTGTGGGAATTTACTAATTGTTTAAATGATGCATCAATGTTATAATTTTTTAGATTTATGTTTTAAGTTTGGATTTATCTTATATATATATATA